>PVKS010004580.1:0-91916 GCA_004027875.1 Aplodontia rufa
AGTTTTACACATTTTTTGTTCAATGCTTTTCCCTCTGTATTAGCATCAGAAGAAAGTCAAGATTTTTTTCCTGTGATGCTACAATTTCTTCCAGATCACATGCTATAGTGCCCTTTATTTTTTTATTTGAGGCTCTCCTTAAATGATCAGATACAGACTTTAAAGTATATATGGCTAGCCCTTTAGTTTGACGTACGTTGTCTGGGTTTATGCTGTGCAGATAGCATGTTTCTTCAATATTCAGTTTTGCATATAGGTCATACTTCAACAGATGGAGTTTTTGTTTTAAAGGTTTGATTGAATTAGAAGCATGTTCATCTGTGTTATATAGGGTCCAGAGACCTGCTTGAGTTTGATATATACTTAGAAATATAGTTACATTTTATTTTATAATGAATAAGAATATATTTTTTCTTTTTTTTTTTTATTTGTTTGGCATAGTCTTACACATCGGAGGGAATTGTTGTTAAGTATTCATGCATACATGGATATTGACAGAGTGCTGATCCTAGTCCAGGATTGTCCCCCTCCTCTTCATTCACTCCCCGATGTCATGTCTCCTGTGTAATATCCCCTTGCTATAATTGGAAATGAGCATATACATGTGTATTAATTTTTGAAATTTCTGAGTTTCTCTATCTGCCTGTGTATAATTAGGCTTCTCATGGGAATCCAGTGTTCCCAGTTGTATTGATAACCCCCCTACTTCCTCCCTCCTCTCCCTGTCTCCCTCCCTTCTTCTCCAACCTTCATAGTTAGGGTTGCCCCAACTTATGTGAAATTTCAACTATGGTGAGTTTATTACTTAAACTTAGCTAAGTTTCATCCTGTTCTAAGTATATGTACTTTTTATAGTTAATAACATTTTAATTTGTTATTTTCCCTGAGGTCATGTAAAATCTAGTTTTTATAAAATGGTTCATGTTTCACGTATGCTTGGCCTTTGTTTTTCTGTAAAGATGTGCCATTGAATGGTTGTGAGGAACAGGAACTCCACTTTCACCTTGGAGGCCTGCTCAGTATTTGTGTGCAGTATAACAGATTTTTTTTTTTCAGATTGAATAAAGGATTAGCAGTACTTTGAAGGGATAGTTACCAAGCTTGATGGGCTGAAATCTATATAGTCCATAGGCTTAAAAAGATAGAGAAGAAATTTCAAAGAGATTTAGGTTTTAAGGAAAAATTGGTGTTAGTTTCCTAAATAGCCTTTTAAAATTCTGTTTTTATAAACTTTGATCTAGGTAAAAATTCATGCTATGTGGTTTCTCACAATGTGAACTTAGTGCCGTATTTGGGTTTGTTTTTGTGATTTTTCCTTCTATTGAGGTTGGAATGTGGTCTTGAAATATAAATTTTGGCTTTTGAGGGCCATTGCAGTCACACTCGTTCATTTCTGTGTCTGTGGAGTGTCTTACTGTTGTAGCTCTCAGTAAATTAATTTCCCCTTCTTTCTGTTTCCAGCCAAGATTTTTGTGAAATGTTTCAGTTTTAAAAAATCTACAGTTTTACCCCCTTCTGGTAGAGAACATCTTTACTTGGTTATTCTACTTGCTATGTGATGGTTATGGAATTACTGCTATAATAGGAACTGTCAAATTTAAGTTATCAGTGCAAGGTTTGGAATAACAGAATCTTTAGCTTTTATTTTCCTAAGTCATTTTGGTCATTTCATTGTACCTTTGGGAATGGAGAATTGGGAGTAATAAGGAATGATTTAGTATTCCATTATTTAATTTGACTTTTGTTGTGTATGCTTTGGGTCAGCCTAAAGTTTTTGGTTACAATGGAACTTTTGCATTATCTGTGGATTTGATAGTCTTCTGGCACAAATTATACTGTGTTAGCACCATGAAACAATAATTTCCCCAGCATTATTCAGAGTATGATGTTGGATTCTGACCTCGGTTTGGAAGCAAGGTTGATACAGAGAAGGTTAATGTGATCAAGGTTTGGGGTTTCCTACTTCAGCACTGGAAGGTGTCTTGTGGTAGGCTCCTGAAAAGCAATTCTGAGCTGTGGAAATAGGGAGTTGAGTACCCCCAGAGCTTAGGTGTGCTCTGTTGCTTACTGAGTTTCAGATGCTTATCTGTAAATAGAATTTTAATTTTTCCCCCTGAAATGTATTAAATGCTTCATGTGTGTTATCTTAGGTATTGTCCCCATTTTGCAGATAAGGAATCCAAGACTTAGGGAAGTTAAGCAGCTAGATCAAGCTCTTAAACACAGCAAGAATTGGTTTCCAGAAAACCAACTGGCTCAAAGACTTGGTTCTCCCCTGCTCTGCTTTATTTATTTATTTTTGTAAGCACGTAGGTAGGTACCATGTGCTTCTTCTGGGGATTAACTAGGCTAATATGTACATCCTTTGTGAAGTACGCTATTAGTCTTGAAATAGTAAAAATATGGACATGTTTGGAACTTGGAGCTGTTGTTAATCCTTTCTGCTATTTAAAGCTTTACATTTACTTCATAACTTTATATATAAATAGTTCACACCTTAAAGGTTGCTGATATTTTGTCATATTTCTTGATTTACAAAGCACTGACATGCTTTTTCCCCTGGAAATCTATAAAGGGAATTCCCACACCCTCTGTACTCCATGGCTTGCTTTTTAAAAAGAAAAGAAAAGAAAAAAAAAGCTGAGTAATTTTAACCTGAGTCTTTTTCTTTTTTCAGGCCATTCTGATTTCCAGATATTATTAGTCCTATTTTATGCAAAGGAGTAGGATCTGTAACATCCCATTATTTTAAAAAGGAATACAAAGTTGGTACATATAAATAAGATAAACAAGGATTGATTGTTTCAATAAAGATAGTGAGTAGCAAAGAATTTTGAACTTTGCTAACTACCTATATACACAAGCTATTTTGAGTGTTCCTGCATTATTGAAATACTTTAGGGCTTTCCTTAGTTTCTGTGCATTGCTGAAATACCCCAAGGTCTGATTCTAGAAAGCAGAAACAATTTAAAATTGCAAGAGGCAAACAAATGGGCGCTTACTCATGTTGTAACACTTTTCTGTAATTTACCTCAATTTCTGAGGTTGTCTTCTGGTACCTTTAATTGAGGTTAGGCATAGACTTTATGTACTCTCGATTCTGAGTAATTTGTTTAATTGTCTTAATGCTATCTTCATAATGATTTTAAGCTGTGGCGCTCTGTGAGCGAGTGCCCAGGGGCTGGGTAATTGACATCCTGGCAGTGAGGTCTGCTTTCTCTTACTGGCCCATTGGCAGCCTCTGTGGCCTCACAAGGGCACTTTTAAAATCTTTTAGTTTCTAGTAGCTCCAAAGGGAAAGTTCTAGAATAGGGTTTGGGATTCAATAAATCCGATAATTTAAGTAAAGGTTAATTTAAATATTTGTAGACAGAGCTTGCAAGTCTAAATAGTCATCTTAATACACTTTAAAAGTATAAAAACATTTTTCAAGATTACTTTTTAAACCCAGGAGCAATATAGTTAATTTCCCTATTTATATTACATATTTAGTAATGTCTGCAACTATTTGAAACTTACAACATTTTTTTTTTAATGAGAGGGACAATGAGAGAAAGAATCAGTGAATCAGTTTTATTTAGTTTTTCACATGGCTTTAGTTGCTCTGACACTTTGTTGTGCACGTGGTGCTGGGGTTTGAACTTGGGTCCTTGTGCATGCCAGTCAAGCGCTGTAACCACTGAGAAACAGCCCCAGCCCCATCAAATTGTTTTTTGATTAAAGTAGTAGTATGTGAATTTTTTTTGGTATAAAACTGCATCATCTTTATTTTGCATACTTTAATTTTAGAACAAAAACAAAACATAATACACAACATCCAACCCTGCTGTCAAATTAGGGAGGGGATGGGGCTTGAGGCCCTTGTTTCCTGCCTTAAGACAACAACCAAAGACAAGAGAAAACCACTAGAACATCAGCAGAGGAAGCCAGGTGGGACAGGGCCATTCAAGGTTACTGTAAGGAGCCATGGGAATACTATACAGAGGGCACATATTTGTCATTGGCAACTCTTATTTAATCTTCTACTTCCATGCGAGATGCATCCTCATCACCCTCAAGAGGAGGTATTTCATCAGGAACAGCAGTGCTGGGCTCCTCAGCTGTAACTTCATCCTCATCAATGCCTAGGCCTAGCTTTATCATGCAGTAGATATGATTAGAATGGGTCTGGGGATCTTCAAGGGAGAAGCCAGAAGAGAGCAGTGCTGTTTCACACAGCAGCACCTCGGGGTCCTTGACAGCCTTGTCATTTTTGTCTGCCGGTGCCTTTTGCCGTAGTGTCTCCACAATGGGGTGGTCAGGGTTAATCTCCAGGTGCTTTTTTGCCATCACGTAGCCCATTGTAGAGTTGTCTCGAAGTGCCTGGGCCTTCATAATCCGCTCCATGTTGGCTGTCCATCCATAGGTGCTGGTAACAATGCAGCAGGGTGAAGACACAAGCCTCTTGGATATTGTCACCTTTTCAACCTTCTTATCCAAGATTTCTTTCATGAGCTTGCAGAGGTTCTCAAACTTTGCCTTGCTTTCTTCCATTTTCTTTTTTTCCTCCTCATCCTCAGGTAGCTCCAGGCCTTCCTTGGTCACAGAGACCAGGCTCTTCCCATCAAACTCCTTGAGCTGCTGCACGCAGTACTCATTAATAGGCTCAGTCATATACACTACCTCAAAGCCCCGCTTCCGCACACACTCCACGAAAGCAGAGTTAGCCACCTGCTCTTTGCTTTCACCAGTAATATAATAGATGGACTTCTGTGTCTCCTTCATGCGAGAGACATACTCTGACAGAGAAGTCATCTCATCTCCAGACTGAGAAGTGTGATAGCGCAGCAGCTCAGAAAGGCGCCACCGGCGAGTGGAGTCCTCATGGATTCCAAGCTTAAGATTTTTAGAGAATGCCTCATAGAACTTTTTGTAGTTCTCCTTGTCTTCTGCCAACTCAGAGAAGAGTTCTAGGCATTTCTTCACAATGTTTTTGCGGATGACTTTCAAGATTTTGCTCTGCTGGAGCATCTCTTGGGAGATATTCAGAGGCAGGTCCTCAGAGTCAACCACACCACGAATAAAGTTAAGATACTCTGGGATCAGCTCATCACAGCTGTCCATGATGAACACACGACGGACGTACAGCTTGATGTTGTTGTTCTTCTTCTTGTTTTCAAAGAGGTCAAAGGTAGCCCGCTGAGGGATGAAGAGCAATGCTCTGAATTCCAGCTGCCCCTCTACAGAGAAGTGCTTAACTGCTAGGTGGTCTTCCTAGTCATTGGTGAGGCTCTTGTAGAACTCTCCATATTCCTCTTGAGTGATGTCATCAGGGTTTCTGGTCCAAATGGGCTTGGTCTTATTCAGTTCTTCATGATCAATATATTTCTCCTTAATCTTCTTTGTTTTCTTTTTCTCATCTTTACCAGTGTCATCTTCCTCATCTGAGCCCACATCTTCAATTGTAGGTTTCTCCTCCTCATCCTTTCCTTCCTCTTCTTTCTCACCTTTGTCTTCTTCTGCCTCATCATCACTGATTTCCTTCTCTCGTTCCTTCTCCAAATAGAGAGTGATTGGATAGCCTATGAACTGAGTGCTTCTCCACCACTTCTTTGCCCTTCCTCTCCTCTGAGTACTCTGTCTGATCTACTTTGAGGTGGAGTATCACTTTAGTACCTCGGCCAATTGGCTCACCATGATCAGCTCTTGCAGTGAAGGATCCCCCAGCAGAAGACTCCCAGGCATACTGTTCATCATCATTATGCTTTGTGATCACAACCACTTTCTCTGCTACCAGATAGGCAGAATAAAATCCAACACCAAACTGCCCAATCATGGATATGCCTGCACCAGCCTGAAGAGCCTCCATAAATGCTTTAGTACCAGACTTTGCGATGGTTCCCAAATTATTTATGAGGTCAGCCTTGGTCAGGCCAATGCCATTGTCCACCAAAGTCAGGGTCCTTTCCTGAGGATTTCGGTTGATGTCAATTTTCAGCTCTTTACCACTGTCCAACTTGGAAGGGTCTGTCAGGCTCTCATAGCGAATCTTGTCCAAGGCATCAGAAGCATTCGAAATCAATTCCCGAAGGAAAATTTCTTTGTTAGATTAGAAGGTATTGATGATGAGAGACATGAGTTGGGCAATTTCTGCCTGAAAGGCAAAGGTCTCCACCTCCTCCTCTCCATGGTGCACTTCCTTGGGCATCTTGAAGAGAATGCAAGTTCTACAGAGTAGGGTGGGCCCGGAGAGGGTGCGACTGGCTCTCGACACCCAGGCTGCACGGGGATGACTCAAGAGAGTATGTGAATTTTTTAACCTTCTAAGATGGGGTGTTAGAAAATTTTCCTTCATCTTTCATAAATAGTATAGATTGAATCTACTGGATTTTTTGTGGTATTTTATATTTATCTTTTACTAACAATTTCAAGTATTTAGCATATCTCCACATAATCATTCATCAATTAAAAATGGCCATCAGTTGCCCAGATAAATACTTACACAATGCTTTCTATGAGTATGAAACTCAACCTTTGGATGTATAGGATGTCAGAGACAATCTTGTTTCTAAAAAGTTTAGAAAAAGACTTTTCAGTTTGGTATAGTTCAGAGATAGTAAACGTCTGTACTGGACTTGACAGGTTTTTCAGGGCATGTCTTCATTTATGAGAAATGCAGCTGATGAGATGGTTTAGAGGGGTCCCAGGCCATCCTCACATGTGCCTGGACTATATCTAGAAACACACCACCTTAATTTTTGTTTTCCCTTAATGCTGATTTCTTGGGCCAGTATTGACCAATCTTGCAGCATATGTGCCTGACTTCTTTCTGTCACCCTTCTGGTCTGCCTGGTCAGAGCTTTGCTTGCTCTGTCATTTCAGAGACTCTCCTTTGAGTACTGACCACCTTACCCAATGAATCTCAACCTTCTATTACAGTTTTATCTGGGCTGCTCGTTTGTTATTTGCCTCTTAGCTTAAACTTTTGCTTTTGTCCTCCAAATGACTTTTTGAAAATTAGATCTTGTAACTGAACCTTGTACCCACCCCTTTTCTAAATTTTATCTCTACTTAGAGGCTATGAATTTTCATTTTGTAACTTATAGTATGTTACTTATACCTTATTAATAGCCTTTAAAAAATTGTGGAACAAAACATGTAACAACATTTATTGTCTTAACCATTTAAAAGTGAATAGTTCAATAGTTGTAAGGATAGTCACATTGCTGTGCAGTAGATCTCTAGAACTTTTTTTCTTACAAACCTGAAACTCTGTACAAGTTAAACAAGAGCTGTTCATTTCCTATCCCTACCCCCAGGCCCTGGCAACCACTGTTCTTTCTTTTTCTGAGTTTGCCTACTTTAGATATATCCTATATGTATGATTATATAGTGTCTTATTTTTTATGACTGATGTATTTCACTAGTATATAGTTCTCAAGATTTTATATTGTAGTGTGTGACAGGATTTCCTTTTTTTCAAGACAGTAATATTCCATTGTTTGTATATACCACGTTTTGTTTATCTGTTCATCCTTCAGTAGACATCTGGGTTACTTCCACCTCTTGGCTATTTTAAATAATACTTCTATGAGTATGGGTGTACAAATACATTTTCAAGATCCTGCTTTCTATTCTTGGACATTGTTCTTTGAAATCTGGGATAATATACGCAGAAAAGATTGCTGGATCATATGGTAATTCTGTTTTATACTTCAGGAGGAAAAACTATACTGTTCTTAATAGTTTCTGCACCATTGTGCATTTCTACCAGCAGTGTACAAGGCTGGTAATTTCTCCATTTCCTTTCCAAACTTTGGCATTTCTTTCTCTCCTCTTCCTCTCCCTTCCCTCTTTCTTATGTTAGGGATCAGACCCAGATCTTTCTACATGCTGTTTCTGTGCTCTACTACCAAGCTACAGACCCATTCCCTTTTTTGTTTGTTTGCTTGTTTGTTTTAAAGGGAGAGGAACCATGAGAGAGAATTAATTTTTAGTTTTTCATGTGGCTTTCATTGTACGAACATTTTATTGTATACATGGTGCTGGGGTTTGAACCTGCATACTCACACAATGCAGGTAAGCACTTTAACTCCTGATCCAGCCTCCAGCCTTCTTTTTTTGATGTAGACATCATGATTGGATGTAAAGTGCTATCTCATTGTGGCTTTGATTTGCATTTCTGTAGTCATGAGTTTTTAAGCTTTCCATCACTATAATAAGATGCCTGAGACAAGAGACCTATAAAGAGAAAAGGCTTATTTTGGATCACGGTTTGGAGGTCCCAGTCCATGATCGGTGGTCCTGTTGCTTTGGGCATATGGTGGCAACTGCACTTACTTCAGGAGCCAGCTAGTGAAAGTGGAGAAAGAAAAGGTCAGGGTTTCATAATGTTCCTTGGGGACAAATGTCCGATGGCCTAAGGACTTCTCCTACATAGGCCCTGCATCTCAACGGTTCCAGCACTTCCAGTAGAGCCACCCTGGAGGCCTAGCCTTTGACACACAGGCCTTCAGTGGACATTCAAGTTCTGAACTATATTGTAAGTAGAGATGTGCAGCATCTTTTCATATGGTCGTAGGGCATCTGTGTATCATCTTTAGAGAAATGTTTACCAGTGTTCGTTGCCCATTTTTAAATCAGGTTATTTTTGATGTTTTTCAAAATCAGAAAGTGTGAATTCTTTAGCTTTGTTCTTTTTTTCAGAGTTGTTGTAGCTATTTGGAGTATTGCCTTTTCAACGCAAATACCATATATAGCTTATTTATGTTACTCTCCTGGGCTTATTGTAATGTCTGGTTGGCAGAAGTTATTTAGAAAAAACAGATGAATTAATGTTCAAGCCCCTTTTGCACTGAGTTTGTGAGTTCAATTCCTGGGTGAAGGGCCAAGAAAGTGCTCAGCTGGATGCTCTTGCAGGGAAGTTGAATCATATAAAATCCATATTTCATTTGTAATGGAATTAATGAAATACAGCTGAGTAGTGAAAATGAATTTTCATTTTCAAATGAAGCAAAGTACAATGTCAGCAATCTTGTCATGATAAAAAATAGAACACTTAGAGAAAGTTTTAGTTTTTAAAACTCCTTGAAGTAAAAAGATAAAAACTGGCATAGGAATTAAGCTTGCTTGTCTGCTTAACCTATTCTAAATAAGCTTCTCTTGGGTGTTTTTTCTTAAATTAATGATCTAGATTCCAAGAAGAAAAAACACAGTACATTTAAAAGTTTTACTGCATGAAGAACGTGTTGTTCAACATTTACCAAAGCCCTGATAAACAAGAGGAAACTCTGAGTACAGTATTTCATTGCTTTTCACTATATTTCTTTTAGTTGAAGAGAATTTGCAGATTTTAAACTATCTCAATGTAAGTTAAGTTTGTGAATGGACAGCCAGATAGATGTTCTCTTATTCTCAGATTATACACTGATGTTGCTGCTCATCATTAGCTGATATCAAACCCAGATTCTTAGTGGTTTGAAGTTCCTTGAATTACATATATATATACGTATATATGTATATATATATATATATATTTTAAACAGAGAGGTACAGTGAGAGAGACAGAGAAAGAGAGAAACAACTTTATTTAGTTTTTCACATGGCTTTAGTTGCTCCAACACTTAGTTGTGTGCGTGGTGCTGGGGTTTGAACCCGGGTCCTCGTGCTTGCCAGGCAAGCGCCGAAACCGCTGAGCCACTGCTCCAGCCCCGAATTACATATTTTTTAATCGCTGATTTTGCATCAGTATGGTTCCTGTTGGATATGTTCTTTTATCATGTGGTCCCAGAAATTTACATAGAAATTGCCCTACTCTTTGACCTTGTGTCAGTCTGAGGACTGAGCATTCTCTTCCCTGGGTGTTCGGGTGTATTCCCATTTGGGAACAAGTTGTCATCTCTGCAAACCCAGAGCTTGTAGTGAGCACTGTCACATGAGCAGATTGTTCTCTGTGAGAAGAATCATGGTTGCGTAGTCAGTTTTTGGCCTAACCGTTTTCTTTTATCAGTCCTGCTGTCTTTCGTATTTGACATCAGAGTTTGGCTGGTAAAACCAAACTTTACTTTCATGCTCTCATGAGTCTAAGTTGATAGGAAAATGTCTGGAAGAGATTTAGACTCCTCGTCCAAACCACATACTCTCTCTTCTATCAGTTTTAGAGGTGGTTGCTGGTTTCTCATAGTCAAAATGGGGCTTGTTTTTGCATTTTGCATTCTTTTTTTCCAGCAGGGGCAGGTGCAAAAAAAATCAAAGTGTCATGTGATTTGGATATTTGTGCTTGATTCTAACGCTTTCATGAATTAGACATATTGTTTGTATTCGAGAGTCAAGAATAGCCCCTCTTTGAACAAGAGGATGTTGTGAAAGGATAGGAATTAACCTGTATTCTGTTTTTTGAAAGTTGTGTGTTTGGGTGATCTCAAAATCAAAATTCCTTGCGTATAGTAAGTACTCAAAAATTTTTTCTTAATTTTATTTATTTTTTTTGAAAGAAAGGGAAAGAGCAAGAGAGAAAAAGAGAATTTTATTTATTTTTTCATCTGGTTTTTGTTTATCAGACACTTAGTTGTGTATGTGGTGCTGAGGTTTGAACCCAGGTCCTTGCACATGCCAGGCAAATGCTCTACCGATGAGCCACAGTTCCAGCCCGAATTTGTTTTTTTAATGAATAAATACAATTTTTTATTTAAATTAGATGTTAAAATTATGTAATATACTTCATTAATCATACTGACAGTAGCATTTTTCTTGTCCTCATTGAGTGTCATACCTTTCCTCAAAGTACCCTGACATTTTACAGATGAGGAAATTGAAACAGGAGGTTCAGTAACTCGTCTAAGGGTGGGTTGGGACATATTTATTAATTTATCAGTTCCTAATTACTTATCAAATATGTACTATGCTTTAAGACTACATTTCTATGTGAATCTGTCTCTTATAGGCTGTACAGGCAAGATGCCTACTAGGAGAAGCATTTCAGTTGGAGTGCCATGACCTGTGTCTGTTGAATGATTTACCATTAGTGCAGTTTGTGTGTGATGTCCCATTCTTTAACTGGCAGTGTGTTTTGCAACACAGGGGTAATGGAGGAAATCTATTCATTTCATATTTAGCATCATGATACATAATTTTTGTTTTTCAGGTTATTGAAATGTTCTTTGTGAATCCAAAGTCTTTTCTGATTTTGGGTTAAATGCTGCTGTTTTCTAACAAAATCTTCTGGCATTTTGAATTGTATATGAAATTGATTTTATGTTTAAGCATTATGTGAATTTTATTTCACTGAATCTGGCTGTCGTTGGCAGTTTAATCCAGAAATGAATTTGCTTGACAACTTAGTATAATAGCAATACAGTGAAGAATATTGTTATGATTTTATTCCATGTCTCTAATTTATCTTTTGAAAAATAGAAAAACATATTTCATACTTAATTAAGATTGAATTATGATTTATATAATTTACTAGAATAGAGTATTGGTGATATAAACATTAAAATAGGACTACAGAGATCTGATGTATATAATGTTTTGCTTTCTAGTCTTTAGTAAATAACCTGGTTTAGGAAAATATTTTGGGTGAAAATCTGGTTTACATATTAACCCCTCAAATCTATGATTATCATTTTATTTAAATAAAAATCTTTGCGTTAAGTAAAATCCCCAGATGGCCAAGTCTGCTTAGGCTCAGTACTTGCTTCTTTTTGGAAAGCTGCTAGAGAAACTTAATATGGTATCTGTTTTGTTATATTGGATAGTATATATTCTCCTATTTATAAGCTTGGAGCTCAAAAGTTAGAACTTAGAGGTGTGTGTATGTTTTTCAATTCAATTTTATATACCATCAGTGCTGCTTTTGAACTGGTAAATGATAACCTAGACTTTCCTCAAGCCAATACATTAAAACAAATAACCTAATTTTTTTCCCTCTTTGTTGACAGGGTGGAGTTCAGCTTACTCTTTCTTAGATGTGAAAGAAAGGGAAGGTCATTTCATGCCTTGCTGATAAAGGTAAGGTCTAAGTATTTGCTAAAGAGATTGGGATGATTGGTAGACATCATTCTTACTCTTTGACACTTTGACTTTGTGGCACACTGAAATCAAAAGAAAGATAATGTGTTTTATACAATGAATAGAATGTACAATTGTTCCTTTAATTATCGCTAAGAACATAGAAGATAAGAAATAGGTGTAAATCAACATGACAGAGTAGATGTGGATTTGTTATATAATGAGCAAGTAACTTGTGGCTTTCATTTGAAATGTTGGCTTACACACTTAGTGTGTTCCTCAAACATTTACTCACTTAGTAATAACCTTTCGCCAAAATTGTTGATATCATTACAATAACATTTTTCAGGTTAATGCAAATTAAATTGCAAAATTGTGCTGTTTTTAAGCAAATTCAATCTCATTCTTTTAATGCTGATGGTTTTAGTTGGCTTCACTGACAGTAGAGGTAAATATGAAATGGGTTGTATGGGTCCAGGGCCCCCCTTGGAGAAGACTGTCCTGTGCATTGGTGACTGTTCACTCAGAGCTGTTTTCCAAAGTGTGCTACAATGTTTAGGGATTATAAAGAATGTTTTACTACATGTGGTTTTTTTTTTTTTCCCACAACACATCTGTAAGGACAGTTTTCTTTCCGTTCACATTTTGAAGAAGTTAAAATAGACACATGGGAAGATTAAGAAATTTTCCCCAGTTTACCTGGGTAATAAGGGGTGGGGCTGTAATTAAGTTGACCCCTACTTCTCTTTACTGCTATAGTATACTGAAAATTTGTCCCAGGATTTGAGTAATGACCCCATAGCAGAAGACCCTGCGTTGTCAATATAACTCATAGTATGAGCTACAAGTAGACATTTTTGGCCCAAATCTTATTTTTAGGTAAAGTTATATATTTCACAAATAGCTTTTCAATTTTGACCACTGAGTTTGTTTTTATTAAAATACGAATGTATAAAATAATTTCTGTGAGAATTATAATGCACTGATTTCCACAGTTCTGTCCATGTTTTGAAAAATGATTGATTGTTGTGAAAGATGAAGATATTAAATATTAAATCAATATAACTTCACCTTTTGATTAGTAATTGAGCATATTTTCTAATTTTCTTTTGAAAGGCTTTGGGAATTATTGTTCCTCATCGTTCTATGTAAAGGCTCATGTATACTAGTAATTGTTTAATTGTTGTATTTTATAGTTTTTTTGTAACACAGACTCTACAGAAAGCATGCTCCCTTATTTTTGTGGGGCAGAAAAAAAAATGTACCTGGACAGCTCTTGAGAATCTGAATGTCAAAGAATTTATGAGTCAAATTAGAGAGATTGCTTGACGTGCTTTTCATAAATAGACAATAAATGGAGTGTTAATGCAACCCAAAAGGTGAATAAGAATTTCCCCACAGGAACTTCAATGAGGTTGAGGCAATTCATTTTCAGTAAGAAGGAAATAAGCAAAAGTCAAGAAAGAGTTGATTGACGCTTGTTCTCTGTGAACATCGCAGGTGAACTGGTTTTCTATGATGAAAAGATGTACTTTATTTTTCTCATCTTTTCTATTAACAAATGAGCAAACAGAGGAAGACTAAAAGTTATGCTTCTTGATGTATTTGACTTCATTTTTTACTACAGTGAACGCAAACTTTTTTATCTTATTTTAAAAATACTTGGTAAAGTTCTCAGAGGATTACTCCCCCATATTTATGAAGTATCTTATTACTTAAAAATGACCACATTAAAAGATAGTAGCATAATTTTAAGATTGCTGAAATAATGCCATTTAGAGTATTGCTATTCCTTATTTTCCCTCGGGTTGTTTGAGGTTAAATTTGTTTTGATTTTTAAAAAATTTTAATTGACACAATGGTATATATTTATAGGATAAAATGTGATATGTGATACATCAGTATATGTTTGCAAGGTATAATGATCAGATCAGGGAATTAGGATATTTATCACCTCAAACGTATCATTTCTTTGTACTAGGAGCATTCAAAACTGAAGTCAAAATTTCAGTGTGCAAGTTTTCACTTCAGCTATTAAGCCACTGTGTTTAAAAACTCATGTTGACTTAGTACTGTAGTTTGGATGAGTGAACCCTAAAGGTCCAAGTGTTGAAGGTTTCATTTCCACTGTGGTGATAGTGGGATGTGCTGTGGGTCTTTAGGATGTGGGGAATTCTGGGAACACCTGAGATCACTGGGGATGTGCCTTTGCCAGAGATTGTGGGATCCTATCGGTTCTCCATCATTTTGCTTCCTGGCTCATGGTGTAAGTGGTTTATTTTACCACATGTCCCACTGTGGTTTACTACCTTCATCAGGGGCCCAGAGCCATAGGGGTGCCCAGCCATGTACTGGAACTTCCGTAACTGTGAGCCACAGTAAATCTTTATTCTTGATAAAATGATTATCTCAGGTATTTTACTATGGTGGTATAAAGCTAATACACTTGAATATCAGATTCATGGAATTTTGTTGATGGAGGGATATGGTTGGGGAGGCAGTCAGAAATAATAAGTCTTTATCTGGTTGCTATCCCTTTCCAAGGGGTAGCATTTGGGGTTATGGGAAGGGAATCAGGAACTTTCTGCAGCACCAGGGTATGGGAAAGGTTTCATCTGTTTTTGAATCTTGTTCCTAGTTTTTGATGAAATCACAGTTCAACCTCTAAGGAAAAGGGCTTTTTATTAGGACTTGGGATAAGGTTAGAGAGCTAGTCAAATGGATTGGTTTCAGAGTTGGAATATCCTGCTCCTTGGTGAGTTGGAATAAATCATAAGAGCAGGGAATACCTCAGCCTGTGAAGTAGCCTTGCAGAGAGAGGGTACTTACGAGATCCTTTCTGTAGGAATAAAATTTAGGGTTGCTACAGGATTAATCTAGATCCTGCCTCTCTCTAGCCCAGTATATAAGGCTGCCCACATCATGCCTGGCTTTGTGAAGAGTGAGGGAGTGATTCAGCCTGCAAGTTAAATTTTTAGCTATATTCATAAATGCTGAGGCCAAGGAATGTGGACCCTACAATGCATCTGTATTTTTCCAGAGATGTTAGCTACCAAGCACATTGATTTTTATAAATTATCTAAGAATATGATATTTAATCAGACAATTAAAGCAATATTTTCTTAGTGAAAATATGCTTATAGTCAAACCATAACATTCCAGCCCTGACTCCCCAAACCTAGTCTGAAAATGCAAAATGTATTAGTCCATTTTTTTCAAGAGTCCCCATAGTCTCAACAGTTCCAAGATTGCCCAAAGGTCCTAATCCCAAGTCTCCTCTGAGATTCAAGATAAACTAAACATGAACCCCTGTTAAAACAAAGCAAAAAACAAATTAGTTACAGATGTCCAATATAAGGGCACATGAGAAATATTTCCATTCAGACAAATAGGGGCACACAAGGAATGGAACTAAAACAACTCCGAAATCCAGCTGGGCAAACAAGCCCTGTAGTTCCATTCTGGTGTCTGGAGCACATGGCATCATGGTGCGTAGCTCAGCCCCTATGGCCTTGCTGATCCCAGTCCACATGGCCTCTCTGTTGTCTTGTCTGTGCTCAATTCCTACAGTTTTCCTCAGCAGTTGTTCCAGGGTACTGGAATCTTGGGGGTCTCTACTGTAGCTTCGGCTTCCTTCCTCACATCGCCATGCATCACCCACTCAGTGGCTGCCCACCAGGACTCTGACTCTGGAGCACTTTGCTTGGCCTCCCATGCTTTCCTTTGAAATCTTGGTGGAAGCCTCCATGACCCCATAACTCCAGCATTATGCAGTCCTGAAGAACTAGTACCATGTGGTTGCCACCAAGGCGTGCTGCCACCTTGAGCAGCAGCCTCTGAGTGCCTGAGTGGCTGAGCATGTTGAAAAACCTTCCTAGGCCCCCTTTTGCAAGAAGGGTACCCCACAGGTCTCTTGTGAAAGAAATTTTTACTTTTACTCCAGTTCCTGAGATACCCTCCAGCCATATTTATTTTTGCGTCTAGGCAAAGTCTTTAGAATTTTAGGGGTGGTAATGTCTTTAACAACTACCACTTCCTTTGCCCCAGTTTTACTACCACCTTTCGAGTTCAAGTTTTTCAAATCCTTCCACTCTACTTTCTGGTCCTGAATATCACCATAAACTGGGTAAAAGCTGCCAGCAGTACCCATGCCACTGCCTGAATACTGTGCTGCATGGAAATTTCCGTTACCAGATTAGGAAGTACATTGCCTTTAAAATCAGATTGGGAGAAAGTTTCCAGATGTGGGCAAAATGCCAACAACTTCTTAGCCAGAACATAAAAAAAAAAAAAATTGCCTCTAGTCCAGTTTCCAGTAGAGTGCACCTACTCCTCTGAAACCTCTTGAGCCACGTATTTACTTAGTACAGTCCTGTCAGCATTCTGGTTTTCTTAGCTCCTGCTAGAATCATCCGTTAAGCTCTGTTTATAACAGGCTAAAGCTTTTCCAGTGTGCACTGTCAAATATCTCAAAATTCCTCTCACAAATTGCAAAAAGCTCTTAAAAACTTCTGAACCATATGGTCAGGTTAGTCAGAGCAACTACCCCACTTCTGGTACCAATTTATGTTTTAGTTAGCTTTACACTGCTGTGTCTAAAGGACCTAACGAGAACAATTTTAGGTGGAAGAGTTTATTTTAAGGGCTCACCATTTTGGAGGGCTTAGTCCACATAAAGCCAACTCCTTTCCTCAGGGCTGGAGGTAGGACTAAAGAGCATGGAGGAAAGGAATGGCTCCAAAAAGCAGAGCTCAAGGCATCACATCAGGAAGCATTGCAGAGAGAGAATATTTACCCCACAGTCACACCCCCAATGACCCACCTCCTCCAGACACACCCTACCAGCCTACAGTTGCCAGTTAATCCATATAAGGGGATTAACTCACTGATTGGGTTGAGGCTTTTATAAACCATTCATTTCACCTCAGCCATCATAAATTGTCACATGTGAGTTTTTGGGAGCATCTCACACTCAAACCATAACAGTGGAGTTTGAACATTATTTGATTATGATTTGTTTTAAAAACTACAAAGAGGGAATACAAAGGATATTTGGTTTTTAACAGGAGGTAAGACATTGATATCGAAGAAAGAAATATGCAAAAGACAATTTGCAGAAATGTCTGAGTGCCATGTTGGTTTGGAACAAAATGTTAAATTTATATAGAAAAAGGACCATGACTTTAATTTTTGTCATTATGATAGAATGAATATTTAACAAAACATTTTCCAGATTTTTTAAATATGTAAAATTTGATTTAATATTAAATATAACTTTAGATGTAATTTTGATCTGGGAGTTACTAAGGGAAATCTTCAGAGGCCCAGAAAAGGAAAACATTAAAATAAGAGAATTCTGGATCTGGCAGAACAGTGGTGGCATAACTCTGGATGTGTGGAATAAACAATGAAAAGATGTACTTAGAATAAAAATTTACCTACAGAAGAAAGCTTAGTAAAATTGGGGGAAAAAACAAAGAACAAATGTAAGATGTTGGAAATAAGATAAACCTGTAATCACAATAAATGTAAATGTACTGTTTTTTTTTTAAGGACAAAGATGGTCACAATGCAATTAAAAGAAGTAGCTTTGGGCTGTTTGTGTCATGTCTAAAATATGTTACAACAAATGGTTGAGGATAAAAAGTAAAGTCTACCAACAAATGATCTGTGTATTTGTGTGTGTGTGTATGTATGTATGTATGCCAAATCTTAATAAAGAAAAAGTTTGGATAATAGGAAATAACAATTTAAGGGGAAAAAGCTTACTGCAAGTTAAAAAAAAAAGGTCACTGCATTGTGGTTAAGGATTAAAATATTCTGAATTGTGTATCTAAAAGTTTGTTTTTAATTTTTAAAATTATCTGAATTACAAGGAGAAGTTAACAAGAAGATCTTATCAGTAGTTTTGACCATAATGTCCTTTGTTATTGATTGACCGGGCAGGTCCCAAATCAGTGAGTATGTTGGAGTTGATTCACAGAAATACTCCATTTATTGCAATAGCTTTATGCTCTGTATTATACTATGAAATTTTCAAATAAACATTCCATTCTGAGTCATGGAAATTGTTTTTAAAAATGACTATGTACTTTTCAGATAGCTAAAGACAGTGGGAAGTTTGTACTAAGTAACCTCCCCAAATTCTCTTTCCAAATGATGTTTATACGGAATAAATTTCAGGGTAAAAACATACTCTTAGTGTCGCCTGGAGTTAAGAGTGGGGCTCTGGATGTAGCTCAGTGGTAGAACACTTGTCCAGCATGTATGAGACCCTGGGTTCAGATCCCCAGAACTGGGGGAATGAAAAGGGGGTTGGGGAGAATGCCACAGCTGCAAATTACCTATGTACCTGTGAGCCTGCAAGTTCTTCATTCTCCTGCCTCTCCCATCATGCCGCAGAACTTTGCAGTTTAGGCTGGAAACACTGCTGAGAGGAAGAAGAGGGACACTGGCCAGGGAGCCTGAGGAAGAGTGGGAGAGACTACCACAGAGTCACATATATCAAAATCTGAATATACTAGGACATACACACTGTTAGGTGAGTGAAGGAAATAGGAGAGCAGCAGCTTAACAGTAACCCAGGTTTATTTGGGAGAAACCTATGAAGGGGGCTCTAGTGGAGTCTAGGACCCCCCCTGCTGCTTATAGCCTGGGGTAGATATAGAGGGAATGAGGGGGGAGGGGGCCAAGTTTTCTGGTTAAAACAGGAGTTTCCCTAGAGTGTGATTCTTCTGATAAGGGTCCAAGTCAGTAGATTCAGATAAGAGCCCCAGTTAGTTGATTTCAAAACAGTGAGTAGGGGGTTTGTTGTCTGGCTCACATGAATGGTTTCTGGTAATTTTCTATATCCATCACTCCAGACTCTAAAGGGATATAATGAGGTGGGTCAATGACATCAAATTCTTATCTAGCTAGTGGGTATAAATTCTGCCTAGAAAGAAGATTCCCTGATTATAATTGAAGTAGCCAGAGAGGTGATAGGAAATAACTTGCTTTAGCTGGAGGAAGTGTCTTGTAGGGAAATTTTAATGGTAGTGTGGTGGGTGGTCACAGTGGGCTTGGAGATATCCCATACTGTGGCTGACACCGTAGGGAGAGAGTTGATAGGGATGTTAGAGGTGAAAGAAAGGCTTATAGTTTGCATATGAGGATAAAGGAGTGTGGGGAGCTAAGGTGGTTGTTAAAATGAATGGTAGCATTGAATTTGGTTAAGATGTCCCTGCCAAGATTAGGTGTTGGTCATCTGTGTGTGAGTGGGGCCTTCCATTCAGGCAGCCAGGAACCAAAAGGTTTTGGCCTAGGGTTTTAGTCTGGGATAGTGAGATCCCATTCTCTGAGGTCCCAATTTTCTCTCTCCCTACAGATAATCTATCTCTTGCCTCATTTCCCCTCTGAAGAGGTCCTTGACTGCTGCTGGGGGAAAAGGGTGATGACCATCCTGGCTTCTTCATGCTGACAGTGGGGAGTTGTGGCAGTCAAGGAAACTCTCCAGAGGGTCTGTCTATTTGGGGGCCTTCTGTAGAAGTTGGGATGCAGCTGGATGTAGGGTCATATTTCCATGACTGTCTGGCACTTAATGGACCCTAGGCATCTTGTGCATCAGGGTAGTGGAGAGGTCCATGATGGTGGTGCTTGGCAGATGACTGGACATGCTCTACATGGGGGAAGGATCATGCTAGAACAATAAAAAATGCAACAAAACATTTTCTGCAAGCAGTTAGTACAAAACAATGTTATCAGTCAGCCTTTGAATACCATGAAGATAGTAACTTTAGAGCTTAGGGTGTAGTCTGACATGTCATTTGTTCATCAGTGGAGGACGTCAGGTCTTCAGAAACTTCGGTAGAGTTGCTAGGAACACATTTAATTTTTATAATGGCACAGGTATCCCCTTGAGTTGGGGAGTGCCATCTGATTTCTGTTATATAGCTTTTTATTGGCATAGGGCTTTTATATGCCATATTACATCTTTTAGATTGTTCTGAGGGATAAATATTGTTGAATTAAACAATCATACCAGTGAAAAACAGATTGAGTTTACCCATATAGGAGGTTAGGGAAATTTGTGGATCTCAAGCTGACTTAGAACAAACTGTGATTCTGGTAGTATCCTCTGTAACCCTTTCTTTATAATCTCCCAGTTTTATTTTACTGGGAAATAACACAAACATGCATTTTGAGTTGCATTGAAAGAATCGGTGTCTTTCCTTTTAAATGCCCATGTGTGGCTATGCTTTGGTTATAACTCTTCTCTCAGGTGTTTAAGACCACGTTGGTCAAAATTGACTTTTTGTCTGTCTATTCCTAGGTTAGCTGAGATCCCTCAGGAGGCCACTCTTGGGGATATGTGAGAGCTTCTTGGCTCCTTTAGCCTTCCTCTACCAGTGGTGCCATCTACCAGGATGGGTCAGGGTTTTGCTGACCACATGTGGCTTCCCTTGGAAGCATCAGGGACATTTTCTCTTTCCAGTGATTTTCTTCTTTGCAGAATGTGCACTGGTTGGCTTAGAGAAGTTCCATTGTCCCCTGAGTTTTGAGTGACTAAACAGGGTACAAGCCAAAACTTTTGCCTTAACCCTTGAAATTTCTTAACTTTGGTATCCTGGTTTTGGTATTAAACATTTAGCAGGCCAGTTCCACCAGTCTTAAAGTAGGAGAAGTGAGCTTCAATTTTAATGTATACAGTTTTATAGTTATTGCTTTTGTTTAATTTGGGTCAATAACAGTACTTGAAGTTAGCATTATATCTTATTTGCCCTGTAGGCAATGGTGTGTCTTAATTCAGGTTTTTCTATTAGAAGTAGTACTTCTGCAAAACACTAATAGGCAACAATTTTAAAGTTTTACAGGGAAAATACAAAATGGAATTAATAAGAATAGAAACATATTCAGTTTGTATAACAGGAAGGGACCAAGAAATATAATTTTTATATACCCCATTTATTTTGAGATTACAGTGATGTTTACAGCAAAAATCAATCTTTTGTACTTAACTTGAAATGAACTTAATTATATATTACTTTGGAACCATAAGGCTGAGAGTCTTAACTCATGTGAGGCTGGGCTCTTGACAGATGTTAAATGTTTTATTTCTGAAGCTGATCTATGTCTTTTAAAAGTATCATTCTGTAAAATTTTCATGTATTATTTCCTGAGTCTATTTGAATATACAAACGGTGTTAATGGTCAGAAAAAGACAGTCAAAGCAAAGAGATTCAAGTCAGGTTTTAAAATGGCAATGTGGCCCTTCTATGTCAGATACAATATCTTAAGAGTAACCTTAAAGAACTTTAACTGATTGTGCTAGTTATATTAAAACGTCTTACTTTTTCTATTATCCCTCTTAATAAGATGAAATATTTTATGCTATTTACAATACTTTAACTAAAACATAGCTAAAACCATTTGTACTCTTTGTATATAGAATTAAAATTGTTAGGATTTTAACTCTTAATAGTCTTATTTTTGATGAAGACCTAAAAACAAAGCAATCATAAACTCCTTTTACCATTGACCAACAATTGATATATAAACACATGTAAAAGACTGAGAGAGATGGACACACGGACACACACACACAGAGACACACACTGGGTGAAGGTGTCAAGGGAAGGCCCAGAGGAGCCACCCTTGGTGGGAACCTTGAAACACTGGTCCTGGTTCAGACCATTTGCCATTTTGTTGTTGGAAGTTCAAAGGTCCCGAATTCTGAATTTGGGCCATGGAGTGATGGAGAGGTGTGATGGAGATGACAGGAGTAAACAAGGCGTCCTCTGTTTACTCCTTGCCACCAGGGCAGAGCCAAGATCACGTGGGAGCAAGTGGGCATCCCCAACTCGAGTCCCAAGTTGAGGACCCGTGGGGTCCGGAAACAAAGTAGTCTCTAGTAGGGCATCTCTGTAGGAGATCTGAAATCTTACCTCTCTGGTAAGATGGTCAGTATGATCATTGTTGCATGTGGGAACAAAATGGAGAATAGGTCTGTGTTATGGAGGTCTGGCCGGACTGAAATAGGGAAGAGACAAGAATAAGGTTTCCAGAGGACACCAATAAAGAGCTCAGAAAAGCTCTTGCTCCATTCAAGTAGTAATAAGGTTGCAAAAATCTTGCCCAGGGAGGGGGTTGGTTTCGGGTTACGAACTGGCTGCCGTTGAGCTGTAGTGAATTCTGTTTCTTACACTGAAAGACATCTTGCCAGTATTAAAACACTTAAAACTTTGTGGTTGTCATAGTTTGGATCTGGAGTGTCCCTCAAAGGCTCCTGTGTTAAAGGCTTGGTCCTCATTACAGCAATGTCAGAGGTGAGGGCCTTGGGAAGGTGATTGGATCATGGGCTCTAACTTCATCACTGGGCTAAACCATTGATAGATTCATAATTTGATGCCATTATTGGGAGGTGGTAGAAACTGTAGGAAGTAGGATCTAATTGGAGGAAATAGGTCACTGGGGTTATGCCCTAAAAGGATATATCTTGTCCCTGGCTCCATCTTCTCTCTGTCACTCCTTCCTTCCCACCCTTCCCTCCTGGCTGCCATGAGTAGCTTTCCTCAGTCCTATCCTCCTGCCATGATAGGTCTGATATATCTGCCTTTCCACAGGCCTAAAAGTAATGGAGCCAGCTAGCCAAAGACTGAAAAATGAAATTGTGAGCCACAGCAAATCTTTTCCTCTTTTAAGTTGCTCTTCTT
Source organism: Aplodontia rufa (assembly GCA_004027875.1). NCBI lineage: Eukaryota > Metazoa > Chordata > Mammalia > Rodentia > Aplodontiidae > Aplodontia > Aplodontia rufa. The sequence goes on from PVKS010004580.1 coordinate 22,680, forward strand.
AGATGTATAGTCACAGGGATGAGAAGCTGATTAACATAGAGGTACATAATAGTAAATTTAAATCCTTTTTTTTTTTAAATTAGATACAAGTTTTAGGAGTCTCTTCCTGTTTTAATTGTATACTACAGCCTCAACTCAAAAAAGAAATAATAGAAATAAAGAAAGAAATAGCAGTGTTCTTTTGGTATATCTGTACCAGAAGTCTCTTGTGTGGGATGTAAGAGTGATCTCCTCCTGATGAATTTTTACCTTAAATAGTACAATGATGATGTCCTAAATATGTTATGTCAATGGGAACTTAATCAAGCTTTAATAAAGATATTTTCTTCCTTATCTTCCTATATTTTTGATTAAATTTACTTGTGATTAAATTATTTTTGTGAATAATACATCATAATCTAAAATTTGTGTAGTGAATTGATAATGCTGTATAAGATAGGCATTCTGTGCAAATATTTTGAAGTCCTGTGGCAACCCTGTATTATCCACTTCCCAGATGAGCAAATAGAAGTAATAATTAGCAAAGTGAGTACAAGTTAAGATTAAAATCTAGGTTCATGCAGTGCCAAACTTGTGCGCATTCCACTCTACAGTGCTAGAATTCTGATTTCTTTCCACTAAAAGCAATCATTGAAACAAGTTGTGCTCTGGACATAGGAACTGCTTATTAGTTCTGCGCTGTCCTTTTTTTTCATTGCTTCTGCTGTCCTGCAGAGAACTTTCCCAGGCAGAATCACCATAACGTACCATGACTTTGAGCTTTCGTGCTCCCAAACAGGAGACCTGAGAAGGACTCACAGTCTTCCTGCAAGCAACAGATGGTTACTGTTTAAATGAGGGTAAACTCTGCCATTCATCTATGAAATGGCTTTAGTTTTTTGTGGGGTGGTTGGGTTTGGGGGCTGGGTCAAGCTGGTAACAAGATTTAGGAGGAAGAGGAAGAAGTAAACAAACCCTCTATCTGTAGCTTTTTCTTTTTCACTCTTATGTACTCTTTAATTAGAGTCATGTGGCAGGTTGTATTTTTCTGCCCCCTGCTCCACCCCAGTTAGAGGGGGAGGGGTGAAGGGAGAGTAGTGCAGGCTGTTGAAATTTGTAGTGTGTTGGCATGTTGCAGTGTGTTTTGCTGTGGGATAAGTCTTGTGGCTTGTTTTCTGCCTCCGTGAATAGAGCCTTTCCAACTTTGCCAAGCCTACAGTTAATGTGGTCAAGGGATTTATTATGAAATGTACTAAATCTTGGCATGGAGCTAATTGCATATAACAAGAAGCGTGCTAGGGGCTTGGACCTGAGAAGTGACACATGCAAAAAGCATTCTCTTTCTGATGCTGCTGAAAGAGGTTTTGTGTAGGGAATGTCTGCATGTCTGCACTTATTGCTAATGAGGTAACTCCCTCACCCCCAAAGTGTATTTCTGAGTTACTTGTTAAAATAAATGTTGTTTTTTCCCCTCTTTTTTGCATTTGTGTGAACAACTGGCAGTTGAAGTATTGAGTGTTTATTTACTAATTCCACTTCTAAACTTCTTACTGTGCCATAAAGAATATATTTATGACAGAATAAACTACATGAACATAATTATAACCAAAACTAATTTTTATATCATGGTATAAAAGACAGAGAAATTGTATTAATTGTCTTGGTTTGGTAAAACAAAATAGCACAGACAGTGTAGTTTAAACAGCAGAAATTAATTTCCTCATAGTTCTAGAAGTCCAAGGTCAGGGTGCTGCATGGTTGGGTTTTGATTAGGGTTCTCTTCCAAGCTTGCAGATTGCCACCTGCTCCCTGTGTCCCCACGTGGTTGAGAGGCAGAGTATGTTCTTTGGCATTCTTCTTATAAAGGGCACTAATCCCATCTTCTAGACCCTACCCTCATGACATCATCTGAACCTGATTACATGTCAGCAGTGTTCATTCTCCATGTACCATCATGTTGGTGGTTAGGGCTTCAACATATGACTTGGAGGGGGACAGATTCCATCTAGGGCAGAAATTTTTAAAGAAAGGGCAAATATTGCATCTTTTAAAGTTCATTTTCTGCCCCTAAAACTTTATCTTAAAAATAAGTTTAAAAGTAATGAAGAACTGTTTTTATCCTTTTCTATTCTTTTGGTGCAATTTTGTTGTCTGAATTTTCTCAACGCTTTATTAGGATATTAATCTGTATATTCCTCATAGCACCCTAAGATACACATTGTATGTAGTAGGTGGTTAATACTTGTTTGGCTCATTAAGTAGGTAATAATTAAATATGTTTGGCAACTTAACATGTTTTGCATGCCCATGTGCCACTTGAATGTTACTATTAAATGTGTAGAGATCAGACAGAGAGACCTGGTTCAATGCTATAGTCACCCCCACTTCTGATGATATGATAAGAATTTCCCTGCAGAAAATGCAAATGGATTTTGGTAACAAAAGCCCAGTACATTTAGGAAATAAATGCAAAGTTTCCTTGATCTCTTACCGTTTTGGTAATATTCCTGTGCATGCAAAACTAAGTACCTGATACTAAAAAGCTAATGAGAAGAGAGTTATTATGGTGGCTTCCATCATATGGTTAGCTCTGATATTTCTGGTACTGGTGGTTTTTGACATAACAGTCATCCTGAGCTTAAAACAAAGCAGTAGTAGCCACAAATTTCAGCCCTGGCACAACAGAAGGGAAAAGTTGGAATGAAAGAGTATGTCATGATTGGGGGGGGGGGGAAAGAGGTAGCATTCAAAAATTATCAAAGAGTTTATTTATGGCTCTCTAAAGCATTTCAGATTCATTAATATCTGTTTGAATTGTGATGAAGTACCAGAAATAGGCATCGATTAGTGTGATTAAAACCTGATGATTTCCAGAGAAAGAATGGTTTGCTTGTTTGTTCATTCAGCATTTATTTACTCAGGTTCTCCTGCATTGAGGCACCGTGCCAACCACCATAACAAAGAGACAAATCAGTGATAGATTTTTACCTTCAAGTACTTAATTTTTATTTACTTGACTAATATTAAATTGAGTCCCTCCTACATACAAAGCACTGTCCTGCCTATTGGGGTTGAATATACAAACATCATTAAAAATGGTTGGTTTCAAAAAAGCTATTGTCTCATTTAGGGAAATTCACATAAACATGTAATTGCTCTTAGTTATTAAGTTTAATAACTTGAGGGTTGGTGCCAGGTCTAATGGAAGTTAAAATCCAAGAGGAATGTAACAATTTTGTAAACAGTTCACCAGTTCTGTTATGTGTATCCCAGTAGATGAAGTCCTTGTTATCAAACAGTGGTCTGGGAAACAATTCCAACGTCATCACGTGAGAGCTCACAGAATGCAGAATTTCAGGACCCACCTCAGACCTACTGAATCTAGTCTGCCTCTTAATAAGTTCTTCATGATTCAGATAGGTGTCAAAGTTTGAGAAACTTTAATACAAGGTTTGTCTTGAATTCATAATTATAAGATATCATTTAATCTGATCTCATTGTCAAGATGATTTATTTGCATGTGCTCTCTTTTAACAAGCATTTATTGAAGACAAGGATTTATTGATCATGTACTATCTACTGTACTGGGAACTGAGGTCAAAAAGAAAGATAGCCTTTAAATCATAACTCATAGTGAAATTCGGTAGCTCAGTAAAGTACTTATATTAGTATGGAGAGAAGACGTAATTCCCAGACTGGACCTTGAAAGATGCACATGGATTTGTTCAGGGTGAAGGGGAGACTATAGGTAGGTTGTTGAAAGTCTTAACTTAACTTTGGACTCAGTCAAATTTTTATATTTTGATGCATTGTTGCTAGTACACAGTTGTACTTTTGTTCAAGAGGGTGGAATAATGAATTTTACAGTTCAGTATGAGAGGTTTTATATCCTGATCAGTTTTTCCATCTATACAGTGAGTTTTTAATCCTGCAAGTTTTTTTTTTTTTTAAACAACTTTATTTAGTTTTTCACATAGCCTTAGTTGCTCCAACACTCAGTTGTGTACGTGGTGCTGGGGTTTGAACCCGGGTCCTCGTGCTTGCCAGGCAAGCACCGAAACCGCTGAGCCACTGCTCCAGCCCCAATCCTGCAAGGTTTTAATGAAGATGACAAGAGAAAAGATTTCTGCAGTATGGTGTCCAACAAGTTGTAAGTGTTATTAATGAATATAAGAACAATTTTAGTTTTTTTCTGTATAATGTTTCTAATTTACCGAAAGGAAAATGTAACAATGTGACATGTGCTTAAAATCTTCCTCTTAATATAAATGAATTGAAAATATGTAAGAATAAAAAAATGAAAAATGAGTCAGAATGTCCGTAGACTGAAAAAATATTTTTACCTTCTCAAAGAGGAAAATTTGCAAGCCTAACATTCTCTTTTGGCTTTAGAGTTTGCACTTAGTGTTTATAGTCAATCTCAGGACAAGCCCTCTCTGTCTATAGTAATGGGCCATTTCAGTCCTTCTTAATGAGGCTTTACCCCGATGCCTTTTAAATATTTGAATAGGAAATTTGTGTGAAGTGGACTCTTCACCATGTTGTGGGTGGGCTTCCCAACAAGAAATAAATGCACATGTTCTTAGAGAAAATCTGACTTCTCCTGTTCTCATTTTTAATTTCATAAATTTAGGAAACACACTTTGGTATAATGCTAATAAAGAACAGCTGAGTCTTTCTCATATAAACATAAATTGAAATTAGATTTCTCTAATCAGTGAAAAGAAATGTTCTCTATTCAGTGCTCAGTAACTGGGTTCACTTGTTTTATGGCTGGAGTCTGACATGACTTTAGGCAAAATTTCTTGGTGTCTGTCTATTCTTGTAAAATGGCATTCTGAGCACTACTGGTAGAAGGCAAAATGTAAATGGGAGGCATTAATCTCAAAGAAGGCAAGAATGGTAGAGCAGACTGCTGTGTGGCAGAATCTGAAATGGATACCAACATAAAGTGGGCTGAGGTTCAGAATCTGAGTCTCTCAGTGAAATGTGCTACTCAAGGTAAACAGTTCACTTTTGTTGTCTTTGGCAGTTCTTAAGAACCTTGTCATGTTAACGTAGTTATTGAAATTGAATTTGGAAATTGTAATGTTGCTCTCATATTTCACTTAAAAACAGTGCTGTTAACTCCCACCTTGAAAGGAATCACATATATCTCATAAGCAGGGTACTGCTAATATTTTAGTAAACCCATAAAAGGTTAGCAAAATTAAATACTGTTTAAAAAAAGAAAGCACAACCAACCTGCATTTTCTTTTCCCAACTTTTTTGCAGTGAGATGCATAATGTAAAAATAGCCTACTACCCAAGTTCTCTTAAAAATACACGAATGGTATTGATTGTGTGTCATAGATCACCCTGGGTCTCTGTGACCTTGGCAACGTTTCAGGGGTTACGTTTTCACATAGATAAACTGTTCTTAAACAGCTTTTCCAATGTATTGGCACAGGCCAGCTTTTCTTAAACAGTAAGCATTTATGCCTTCTTTTCCTGCATGTTCTCCCTCAACAAACATAGCCATTAAGAGAAAGAGAGAGAAGGGGTTGGGCGGGGGGCGGAGAACCAAATTACCATTTATGTAGGCATTTCTATATAGTCTCTGGGTAGTGTTGTGATGCTTCCTCTTGGTCCACAGTTGTCCTGAATTTTATTTTAGAGGATTGACTCTTCAAGGATTTCCTTCTTATAATTCTCTATGTTGTATATGAACCCCAATAGAACAAATTAAAAGGTATTTATAAAACTAGATATATATATTTTCCTTAACATATCTTTTGATCACTTTTCTAAGAGTAGTTGATTTAACTTTTGGTTATTTTGGAATTATTTGAGGAATGTAAACTTGTTACAGTTCTTCAAGCTTGGTAATCTTGGTCACTGAATACTGAGAGAGCCTACTTTCTATGCTAGTTATTTTTCTTTTGTTCTTCTTTCACATTTTATCATACTCCTTAAAATGGTTGTATGAATAAATTAAGTTCCTTTCATCATCACTGGAGTTTGAAACTTGCTTTAAATTCATGATGAAGCTTCTGATTTCTGGGGCTGGAGCAATGGGTCTGTGGTTTCAGCGTTTGCCTGGCATGTGTGAGGATGCGGTTTTGAACCCCAACACCACATACACAACAAAGTGTTGGGGTAACAAAAGTCACATGAAATACTAAATAAAATTGATATTCTCTCTCACTCTCGCTGCTCCTCTTAAAAAAAAAAAGAGCTTCTGATTTCCTCTTTTGAGTTATCTGAGTATTAGTCAGAACATTTACTCTGTAAGACAATAAAGGAAGAATAATAAAAGAAAACAGCGGATATAGATGTCCTAGAGACCATTAGTGCACCTTTGTATGTGAGAGACTTAGTAGTATCATGTTCAACTTTTAATGTAAACAGGTATCACAAAATTTTTTTTTTGCTTGGTTTTACAGTTGTACCGTTAGTCCAAAGTTGAAAATGTGTTCGTATTTGAAAGAAAAATGCCTCACATTGCTTAGATTAATGGTGCTTTAAAACATGTTTATTCAAAAATGGCAGCAAAGAGGTGAATAGGCTAAATGCTCTACATTAGAGATCACTGTGTCATATACTACAGATGCTGTACGTGAGCTGTTTATGTAGCTGCCTTCAAATTTTCTTTGATTTATTATCTATGAGAAAATTGAAATATTTTGTGTATTTTTTAAATAAATATGGCAATTTTAGACAAGTATAATCCATTAATTCTTAAGATCAATTCCTGAAGAGAACTTAGCTTGCTGCATGTCAGCTCTGTTGTTAAATTGTGTATGTAGGTTCTTTCAAGAGTTACTCCATCGGGAGGTGGGATCAAGGAAAATTATTTTGATTTTGGGTTCTTCGAGCCAGCCATTGGTTAAATTTGACACATTGTACTTTAAAACAATCATTAGTAACTCTTGTGTTTATGAGATGTGTGGCATCTGTCTTTGAAGGGTTATCAGAAATTTGCCCTATATATACACAATTATTATGCAAAAAATTTTCTAAGCCTTTGTTTCTTTTGTGTTCAGTTATTAGAAATCATTTTGTGAGCTTTCTAAAATATGCAAAAATGATTGTACTGCATCCTTTTTTTAGCACTAAATATACACATAACAAACATATTAAGAGGAAGGGATATCTGCAGTTATTTGTATGATGTTCTGGAGGATTTTTGGTTGGTATTGGACTTGCATTCTGTTGGGGTACAAATATATCTTTCAGTATATTTTTTGTGACAGCTCTCACCAGTATAACCTTTAGATGTAACTAGCAGGATAGCATTAAAATCTTTTTCCAGAGATTTATTTTTCATTCAATGATATAGTCCTGCTAAAAACTCTTTGGGGATTTGTAAAAATATATATTTTTTCTAATACTAACTCAAAGGATAAAAATTAATATCTTTAAGGGTTTAAAAAATGTTTTCTTGCTTTTTTGAAGTCAAATTAGTTATATATATGTCTGTGCATGTACATTGCCATGAAAATACACTATTTTTGACAGTGAAATCTACACTTGATTTTCAAAATATGTGTTCCAGGACAGAAAGAGAAAAGTTTGGGAATGAAGTTTCTAATTAACATTTAAGAGATGATTTTATGTGAATAATTTTTTGAAGTCTTGGGATTGCTGAATCCAAATCTGAAAGCTGAAAATTAGCTACAATTTCACAGTGCTCCATTTTTTTAACCATTTAATTATATAATTTATTTGATTATCTTCTAATACTAGGAACTTTTGATGCTCACTTACTTAGAATAATAGTTTCTTAGAATGTATTTATAAATATAAAATGCTGAATTGGTTTTGTCATCCCAAACAAAAAGGTAAATATTGTGAGAAAAAATGTTACATATTTTTAAAAATACATTTTTGTATGTTTTAGGTTAAGCTTCTAGAGTTTTGTGGGAGCTTTTTAATTTGTCTCTGTAAATAAAAATTGCAGCTGTAACCAAGTGTTTGCAGAAAATTGCTGAGTCTTAGAATAGTTTATAAAAGGGTTAAGTGCCAAAACTAAAACCCTTTTATAAGGAGAGGCTTAGACCAATAAATTACTGTAAGCAAAACACGGAATCACATGTAAGTGAAATAAATGGAGTACATTGATTTGAAAGATTGGGTATCTCTTGAGTATTTGTGATTATGTGTAGTAAGCAATATTCATGAAAGACCAACTTATTTATACCTTGGGGTATTCATGAATCTGAAAGGATCAAAGGGAAGCCTGAGCCTGGTTTACCCGATAGGCTTTGCATGCTTAAATGTCAGCCAGTTAGAGTGAGTTTGAGACCTTGACCTAGCCTTTCTGAAGCTTTCTGATAAGAAGAGCAGCCCACTCCCCATCCAAGCCTGGCTCCCTGTTGCACCAGTATACAGGGAGGAGGATTAAAGCTCCAAGGTGGAATTACATGACTTGGCTTCTGTCCCAGTTCTTCCTGCTTGTGTAGGATGACCTTGAGTGGACTCCAAAAGTTCTTGTGCCTTAGGTGCTCCCAGTGTAAATAAGTGATAGTACTATCTATTCCTGCATGACTCACATATATTCAATCATTGTAGATAATGGGGTACATTTGAAGGCATTTGGGCGTTTTTGGCTGGTAAGATGTTATTCTTCTGTCTTGTAATCACCCAGAAAACTAGAACGTTTGTATTTGCCAGCTTCCCCCTATACAATGCCCCTCTGCCTCTGCTCAGAATATCTGCTGCACTTTAGTAAAACTGTTAAAAGAAAGAATACATTAGTTATAATACTGCATATGTCTTTCTGGTATTTTTTTTTCTAGGCAGATAAAATAAGAAAGACAATAATGGATTTATTCTTTATATGTTGCTTTTTTCAAGTAATATTATAACATGAAGGTATTTTTTTTTTTTTGCTCCAAATTCTTTGTAAACATTTTTGATAGATCTGTAAGACATTCAGCCAAGGACAGTCACTGTGGTTTATTTGCCTCTTCTGTACTTGGATGTTCAGATTGTTTCTGGCTTTTGATAGTATATATAATGTTGTGAGATTGGGCACATCTTCATAATATTTGATCTCAGTTTGGCATGTTTTCTTAGTATTAATTCCCAGCAATGGAATTACTGAACAAAGGAGTAGAAGTACTTTAATGTTCTTGATAATTACTGGCAAATTATTTTTTGAAAGATTTTTAAAGATACTTTAAATTTGCCCTTTGGACTAAGCATTTTCTTGGCTTTCACACTTCAAACATAGTTCATTATTCTACTTCTTTAAAATATCCTCAGAATCCCCAGCACACTTAAATAGGATCATTCATTTTTCTCAGGTGTTTCCCTTCCATTCATTAATTCAAGTTGAAAGTTCAGTGTTTTTCTGAGGTACTAACAATTATAGTTGTATTAGTTTTCTGAGGCTGCTGCAACAAATTATCACACACTCATTGGCTTAAAATAACAGGAATTTTTTCTCTCACACGGGGAGGACAGAAGTTTGAAATTAGGATCCCTGAGCTGAATTCATGATGTCAGCAGGACTGTTCTCCCTCTCAGTGTTCTAATAGAGATTTCATCCCTTGCCTCATCCAGCTTCTACTGGCTGCTGGCATTCCTTAAGATGTGGCCCCATCATGCCAGTGTGTGCTCACTGTCACATCCTCTCCTGGTCTGCATGTGAGCAGTTTCCCTCTGCCTCTCTCTCTCTCTCTTTCTCTCTCTCTCTCTCGTAAGGATACTTGTGATGGCATGTAGGGTCCACCACATATTCCAGGAATCTTCCTATCACAAAATCCTCAAATCTAATTGTATCTGCAAAGACCCTTTCCCCAATAAGATTACATTTACAAATTCCAGGGATCAGAATCTTTGGGGACAACCATTTAAGTCCATAACAAGAGTTTGTTCCTAAGATGAGTAAATTATTTGAATAATGCTTTTGATTTTCCTTTAAGTCTTATGTTTTGATGAAAGCAAATTAACAGAGACTACTGGGAAATGATATAGTTGGATACAATGTGGGAATGTGGGAATATGAACAGGATATAAAGACTTCTAGTGTTAGTATTTCTATAAGTATTAAAGTGACTTCCTGTTTTGGCATATTTATGTTTATTGACATATAACAAAAGAAAAGTTCATAGTTTATAATCATTTTTTAAGGAAACTTCTCATTAGAAATATGAAATTTTCTAATTTAGACTCATGGAAAATCAAGAGAATTTATATTCACAATTAAGTGAGATATTAAAACTTTTCCTTTTCAAATGGGAATGTCTGTACTGGAATTAAATTGAACTGAGCGTGTTTTCTCTCTGTAAACACCCTTGATCTCAATCAAGTGTCCCTGTTCACCCACACATGGTGCAGTTATATTTTCTGGCAGTCTATACCAAATGCAGTGCTTGCTATTCAAATTGCTACTGTACAGTTTCAGAAAATAGCAGGTTGTCACTTGTCGGCTGTGAAGTGAGCACGGAGCTCAGGGAAGGTGGGAGAAAAGACAAGAGTTAGAAATAATCTGCCACTTCTAATCTTCAGAACCTTTGCATAAACAAGATTGGAATGAAAACAGTGTTTTTTTTTTTTTAAATTTAGAAACCTGTAACTCATCCAATCATAACATTCCATGCTGAGTGCATGCACACTTTTAGAAAGACATTACAGTGTAATGCTTGAGGTCCCCAAAATCTCTTTCAGTGCTGGCTTTGTTCATAACTTGAACTTAAGACGTCAATTGGCTGCATGGTGTATTTTTATATTGCATTCAGTAAAATGGAACCAAAGGATAAAATAGCCAGTAAAAAATAGCACAGTTGTAATATTTTTTAAGAACATTTTACATGTTAGTGTCCATTCCTATAGTTATAAATACAAAATTTTAAAGGTACAATTTAGTTTTTTCATATGTATATGCAGATATGATGATGTCACATTTTCAGTGCTTAGGTTAACTAGATACATTAGAAATGTGCAAAAAGTAAGGGCTGAGGTCTCAGAAAAAGAAAAAAAATTAAAATAATCTTGATGTCCTATACCTGATTGTTTTGTTCAAGAGTACAAATGTCTGTATTATTTGAGGTGATAGTTAGAATGGTGAAGAAGCTATCTGTATTATTTCTGTAGTAAGTAAGAATATTAAGTAATAAGTTATTTGATGACTTTGGGGATGAAAATAATTTTAAAATTTTGTTATGGAAAATCTTGGGAACTCAAATGAATTATAAAATTATGCTTCTAGGTACATTCAAAATATGCTTTAGGCCCATACATCTCTGGAATCTGAAAAACCGTTTATCAAACAACTGAGCTTAAAAAAAAAATGAAAACTTCCCAAATAGCTAATATTGCCCTTAAAATACACCCTGAGAGTGTCAGACCTACTACACTTCTGTACTGCACACATTTATAAGAAAAGTAGATAGAACTTTAACACTGAGAATCAGGGAGCCTGGAACTTCTTGCACAAAGGGCAACTTAGATACACCTGATGCTAATATCTGTAGAGTGAGGAGGGACCCTCAGCCAAAAGGTGGAAACATAGAAGAGTACTTTATTCTCCCTAAGCAATTGAGCATAGAAGAGAACCATTGTTTCTAAACTGAGTGCTATAAGCAATTGAGCATAGAAGAGAACCATTGTTTCTAAACTGAGTGCTATAATCCATTAATGTGATTGTGATATCAACTAGCAATTACGTAGACCCAAACAAAATAGAAAATATCAGAATGTTGCATGTAAGGATAAGATTTGTGAACATTTTGTTCTATTCTGCAATGTGATATAAAATCTAATACACTGTTCTTTGATTTGGTTTATATTAGGGAAGGAATACATACTATACCACTGAGACTTTGCCTTCAGGTCTTGGTAAGGCGGAGATGCCAGATGTCAGTTATTACTGCTGCAATGAATAAAGGGGGAGCTAACAATGACCTGAAGCTTCAGACTATATTTAACATGACCGAGGGATTTTCCCCCCTGTATTCTTGACCAACTGTTCACTTTCCTTAAATGTGGACTCAGTCATCTCAAAATATCTACAATCTAGGAAATATAAACTAAACTGCAATGAAACTGGGTACAGGGATGCATGTTGGGGTGTAGCCTTCACCCCCATTTCAACAGCTGCCCTAGGGTGATCTTGTTACTATTTCCATAAGTTCCTTCTGGAAGGGCTGCTAGGTCCTGCTTTGTTATGCAAAGAGTTAGTGTGGGTTGGAATGTGCTGCTACCTAGTTGTTTGTCTGTTCTCAAAATCTGCATAACCCCTGGCAACTCCCTTAGAAGGATTATTGATTCCTTGGCTGTCTCCCCTCTTCCATATATAAAAACCTGTGTGCCTTGATAATAAAGGGATTCTGGGCTGCCATCAGCTGCGTGTGGTTGACTCGTTTTTCCCGGTTAGGAGGGAAGGGGTCCCCTGACAAGGAGGGGCCCAGAGGGGCCCAGTTTCCAGCTGTCAGCACTCATCCTCCTCCTGATCGGCTGCTGGGGGGCAATCCAGCCCCCGACAGATGCATACCTGGAAATCTAGTGGCTTGGGAGTCTGGACGATTGCAAGTTTGAGGTGCCTTAGCAATTTAGAGACACCTTGTCTCAAAATAAAATTTAAAAAGCCTGGGGATATAGTTCAGTGGAAGAGCACCTGAGTTCATTCCCCAGTATAACTTTATAGTTATCACATTGGCCAAACATGATATCTAATACCTCAACATTGGTCTAAATGTGGCAAAAGAGGAATGATTTTCCTTCATTTTAGAAAGAATTGTACTATTCCTAGCAAAGAAGAGGAAATGTGTGCAGCCACTGACCCAGCACTTCCATAGGTACGAGTCTGCCTGGAGAAGCTCTCCTGCTTCTGCAGGGGCACCTGCACCAGGTGTTCCTAGCAGCACTTGTGCCATTCATACATGAAGCAGAGAATGTGGAGATCAAACACATATTCCTATGTGTATTAATTCACATGCATATATGTCTGATATCTGCTATAGCCAACTTCATTTCAACAGTAGAATGAGAGCTATGCAAACTGTGTGTGTGTATTTAAAAGGCTACAGCTCGAGTTGAGGAATGAAGAACAAATTGATTTATGCTATAAATATGGAAGAAGTTGGAGTGAATGGATTGTATTTTTACTTGCATTGATGAGAACAGTGTTTATTTTTTTGAGGGAGAGAGAGAGGTTGAGAGTGAGAGATAATCCACTTTAGTTTTTTATCTGGCCTTTGTATTTCTGACACTTAGTAGTGTATGTGGTGCTGGGATTTGAACCCTGGGTCCTTGTGCATGCCAGGCAGGTGCTTCAACTGCTGAACCACTGCTCTAGACCCAACTGATGGGAATACTTTTAAAGCAAACACACACACACACACACACACACACACACACACACATATACGCAGAGAGAGAGAGAGAGAGAGAGAGAAACATGCACACACAGGGCAAAGTTGGAAAAAATGCAGAAGGATTTATATAGTGCTATTTATGTAAAACGTTGACCAACAATACACAGTAACATTATGTCTAGGCATTCATACATTTTTTTTTTAAAGAGAGGGACAGTGAGCGAGAGAGAGAAAGCATTTTATTTAGTTTTTCATGTGGCCTTGGTTGCTCCAACACTTTGTTGCATACATGGTGCTGGGGTTCGAACCTGTGTCCTTTGCATGCCAGGCAAAGCACTGTAACTGCTGAGCCACTGCTCCAGCCCCCATTCATACATATTAAAACAAAAAATATGATTGGAAATAGTAGTCTGATAATTATATCTGGAGAGTTAGAGAGTAGGAAAGGATGGTGGAAAAGGTACTTAGTAATGATATTTTAGCTAATATCTGTAATATTTCTGAAAAATTCAAAGCAAAAAGGGCAAAATGTTAGTATCTAAAGTGTTTAATCTTTTCTGTTTGAAACAACTTAAATGTCTATTCTCTTTTCAGAAAGGTGGAATGACTGTTGAGTTATAGATTAGTACTTTGTTGGAACCTGTCTTTGAATATATTGAATTTAGCATTTTAAAGAACGAATGAATTGTTATATACCAACCGTTTAATTTGCTCATCTCAGGTGTACTTGTCTTTGTTTCAGCGTACTTGTCTTTGTTTCAGTGTTGGTGTTTTTGTCAGCTTTTTCATTGCTGTGACTAAAAGACCCAACAAGAACAATTTTAGGAGGAAAGGTTTAGTTGGGGGCTGGTGGTTTCAGAGGTCTTAGTCATTAAAGGCCATTTCCATTCCTCGGGTGAAGAGAGGCTAAACATGGTGGAAGAGTGTGACAGAAGAAACAGCTTCAGGCTTTGGGAAGCAGAGAGAAACTGCAACCAGATATAAAATATATACCCCAAAGGCACATCCCTGAAACCCACCTTCTCTAACCATATCCTACCTGCCTTCAGTTGCCAGTTAATTCCTGTCGGGATTAACTCACTGATGGGGTTAAGGCTCTCATGATCTAATCATTTCACCTCAGCCTTCTTGCATTGTCACACATGAACTTTTGGGGAATACCTCACATTCAAACCATATGGAGTGGTTGAGAGTAGCTTGAAATACTTGAATATTTGCTTTTGCCATTCTCAAATGAATCTCTGTAGATTGCTGAATTCAGTTCTGATTTCCTTGTATGGTGCTAAAACAGAAGCCTTGGAAGACTAGGATTTTGATCTCTTTCACCAGCAGGTAGAGTAGTAGCAATTGCTTGACCCATATTACAGTGTTTTAGTCAGCTTTTTCACTGCTCTGACCAAAAGACTTGACAAGAATAATTTTAGAGGAGTTTAAACTTTATTTGGGGCTCAAGGTTTCGAAGGCCCCAGTCCATAGATGGCTGGCTTTATTGCTCTGGACCAAGACGAGGCAGAACATCATGGCAGAAGAGTGTGGAGGAGGAAAGCAGCTCAGAATATGGCAACAGGAAGCAGAGAGAGCTCTGCCCACCAGAGACAGAATATAAATCCCAAAGGCATGCCCCCCTCCTGTGACTGTGTGACTGATACTCCCTATCTGCCTACAGTTACCATCCAGGTAATCCCTATTAGGAAATTAATGTACTGATTAGGTTAAAGCTCTCACAGCCCAATCATTTCACCCCTGAACTTCTTTTGCATTGTTTCCACACATCAACTTTAGGGAGACACCTCATATTTAAACCACAATATAGGTTTGGAAATACTTGTTGAATGAATAAAAAAATGGATACAGAATGAATCTTTAGTGATGAGCGTTTTATTCACAGCCTGTTAGTTTATGCAACTAGCATTACTGGGGCAAAGTTAAGTTATGGCAAAGACAGTATGATATGCTCCTTTGTTAATCTGTCCCTTACTTACCTCCTAGGATATAGCATTGGGGTGTGGTTTCTCTGGACTGACTTATCAGCTACCTAACTTTGAAAGATAAGAATTCACTTTACTCCCATACTTTCCTCCCTTTGGTTCATCTCTGTTTCCAGTTAATTCAGAGTTAAATTAGTGTCCAGGTGAACATAATGAAATTAATTTGTATATAACTCTATGATGTATGATGTTTTTTGACTTGTTGCTTTTGTTATTTTATTAATCATTTCATAACCATGTAAACTGTCTCAAAAGTCTTCTGAAACAATTAGGACAAATCATTTCCCTAGAAATTACATTTGATTTATATAATTCATAACTGAATTCTGTTAAAAATATGGACTCCAGGCACACTTTAAATAGTTCTGTGTTTTAATGAGCCATGTGCAACAGGAATATCATTTTATGTGAAAATTTGTCTTGCTGAGTCTTTCAAAGGCCTACATTTTCATATATAGTAATATGGCATTATCTTCTGGAAAGATGGAATCATGTACAAGTAAACAAGGTAAGTCATGTTTTTGGCAGACGCATTATAATTATTTTGGATAATTATTTTAAAATACATTTCTTCATTTAAGTGATATTATATTTGTGAATTCCTTATACACATTGTTCAAGATGGTTAAAGTTTTCCCTTAGTTTAAGATGGTTATTTTTGTTAGAGAGTCTTGAATTGTTCATCTGACCAAATAGCATGGGTTAACTTAAACAACTTTTCCACTCTTTGTATTAAGGAAATTTAAAATTTTCATATGTGTATTCCATATAGCAATATTTGTATTAGATAGTTCTTTACATGTTAGATAATTGTCATACAACATGTCAGATACCAATCTGACATCCATGGTTTGCTTTAAGAGTGCCTTCTAGTACATGAGAACGTTGTAATGTATATGTAGGCATGTGATATATGGATGTAAGTTCTGTAGTACTAATTTGTGCCTATAATAGTGACTTTGAAGAATTAATAGCTTTTAGGCACTTTGCTATTTTATTTAGATGTAATGTTAATTTTAGCCCAATATTTTTATGAGGTGGTCATCAATATTTAGTATATGGTAGCAAACAGAGATTCAGAATATCAGATTAGCTCCAGTTTCCCTTTCTTTGCTTAAATTATTGTTAAGTGTGATTCAACACATTGACCTATTAATAACTATCTGTGTTGGTTTGCCTTCAACCAGCCTAAGTGGTGTGTGAATTACTAGTGAGAAATCAGACTATAAGCCTGTGATCAGCTGTGCAGCATTCTTCTACTTACTCTGAAATGAAGGACATGATGAAACTGCAGAGCATCATTTTTCCTGGTAACAAGTGTGGAGGTAATTGCTCTGAAGTTTTAAAGTGTATTAGATTGTGGAAAACTTAAGCATAGAAAAGGTCACCTCTGAATTTAGTTCTTAACATTGGCTTGCTTTACTGTACAGCATAGTAAACGGAAAGAAAAGGCTGGATTATTGCATTCTTCTGTTTGTTTTTCTGCATTGCCCCTCAAATTTGTCTAAATGCTTTTAGACATAAAAGCAACATTTGATTTTACTTATTTTTTGGTGCTGAGGATTGAACCAGGGGTGCTTTACCTTTGAGCTACATCCCAGCCCTTTTTATTTTTGATTTTGAGCCAGTCTTGTTCAGTTACTGTGGCCAGCCAGGGGCAGGGTTGGAGGGGTTGTTCTCTGTGTTGCTGAGACTGGCTTCAAATTTGCATCAGCCTCCCAGGTCACGTGTATTATAGGTGTATGCCACGACACCCTGCAAGAATATAAAAGCAGTATTTTATATGAAGTAGTCTACCCTACAATTTAAATAAGTAAATAAATAAATTTCTAAAATAAATGAGATTTAAAAGTCTTAGAATTTTAAAATGATTCATATTTTTGGCAGGTAGTATGAGAATTATTTTGGATAAATTATTTTTAAAATACATTCCTCTTGTAAGACATGTTCTATTTGTGAATTCCTTTATACACTTTGTTCAGAGGTGGTGAAATGTTTTGTTTAGTTGATGATTGTGATTGTTAGAGAGTCTTGAATTTCTCTCCTGACCAAATAGCATGAGTTAAATGACATTTTCCATTCATTAAAGAGTGTACTGTATTTCATATTTCACTGGATTGCTTTGATAGACACAGCACATTTCCCCATTTTAATTTTCAGTAGAGTATATGGACTCTATTGCCATTCAGTATCACTTCTATAGTGGACAGTTGATGGCTAATGCAGAGTAACTGGTTAATAGTTTGAAACTATAGTTTTAGTCAGCTTGTGGATTAGCAACTTATTAATAATTATAAATATTATTTTTATGGTCTAATGAAAATTAATCTGTTTTTTTTTGTTGCCTTGGGTTTTATTAAAATCAGACCACTTTTACCAATCAGATCTTACACTTAAACATTCTTCCTTCAGATATTCCCCTTTTAATTAGCTCCACTATATACTCTACCCAAAATGTGGTTGTTGTGATTGTGTTGCAAGTTCTGTGTTCCTTGGCAGGGCCTGGCAGCCTCCATGTTCAGAGCTCCCTGCAAAAGGGATGCTTTCCTAGCTCTGGCACTGTGGCTTCCTTCAAGACAAACTATCACTTTGTCCTGTGGAGGGCAGGGTAGTCTCCTCCCTTCCCCTCCTTCCTTCCTTGTCTGAATTTAAATTTTTGTTCTGATGGAGAATTTGAAATTTTTAGCTTTACTATGAAAACAATGTTATATTTATAATTTAAATAGTAGACATCTTTTTCCCCCTGTTCATTCCACTCCCCTTTTTAAAAAAACAACAATAGAAATTTATTCCTCTTTGGGAAAGTATCAAACTGCAAAGGAATTCTTAATGCGTAATAAGATGAACAAAGTAATTTTGGTGATTTTAAGGAAGTATTTCACAGCTCAGGTTTGTTGTTGTCAAGGAAATAGTTTCTTTTCAGCCATAATTTTTCTCTGGTGAATAGTGTTTGGATGTAATTCATATTATCTCCAGCGACTACTTTTTCCTGGGTACCTCAGCTAAGTAACTTCTTTCTGTAGATATTTTGATAGATCAATCAGTTTAGAATCAAATCTAGTTGATTTGTGAACCCACAGTTTCTAAAAGTCATGAAAATGCCTTTGGAGACCAAATTAAACTTAAAACTTTTGTTTTGGTTGGTATATAGTATTATTCTGTCGAAAATCCCAGTTCAAACATTGATACATTTCAGATTAAACATTTATTCGTGTCTTACATGGACAGAATTCACATAAAATATCTGCACTTGAAAGGCAACAGTTTTAAAGCAAAACATTTTGTGACCTAATACTAGTAGTCTTTCTGAATGTTCAGCCAGGAAAGATGCATCCTTTTGTTTTTTATCTCCCTGGCCAGATCTGTTAATGTTGAAGTAAACACTTGAGGGCAAGCATTTATCCCTCATTGTCAGTTTTGACTCACATTTTTGTCTCTGTGATATAAACATATTATGCCAGTTGTAATTTTGTCAGTCCATGGATTTTGCAGAGCAGTTCTTGGATTATATAGTCTGTGTCAGGATTATCCCACCCATGTCTAGGGAGCTGTCCCAGGATTCTCTCTGCTTTCACCTTTGAGGTCCTCTTGGCATAATGTTTACACCGCAGCCCTCAGCTTCAGATCAGCAGCTCTGGATGTGTGATAGTCACCTAGGAGTTTTTCAGAATGCACATCTATGCTTTTGAATTTCTAAGGTGGTAACAGGACCAGTACATTTTTGAACAGCCATTGATGAAAAAAAACATGCATTATACCACAGGTGTATACTGTAAGCCCTGGAGATATACCATTCTCAGTATTCCTGTTTTACAAGACAGGAAGGCATCTTTGATGGTTTCTGACCCACATTGGCAATGCCTCTAACCAGTGAAAGACAATCATGCTATAATAACAGAAAAAAATTATTCATCTGTCATTAATTCACTCATTCAGGGTGCCAATTATGTGTCAGTATTCAGTACTCAGCATTCAGGCCTCTAACAAGGTAGTCTAGGTCCTTTCCAAAGCTCCTCTCTTCATTTTTTATTTTCCTAACTAACTTGTCTGTAGAGATGTAAATCAGACATTACCAATCTTCAGTGACACCCTTACCAAAACCTCTAGGTAGGATTGGAGGCCAACTCTGTAGTAGTCTAGAATCCACACTTGTCTTCATGTCATTGCCTGTAAAAGTATTTTCATTACTTGTGATGGCCTACATGTGTGTCCCTCATTGCTTATGAATTCAGTCAGGGAAGAAATTGTGACTTGTATCCTAGCCTGTGTGCCCAGTGCCTAATGTAGTACTACTTTTTCTATTTAGTAGTAGAACTAAGGGGAATGCATGTGTCTGAGGGCTTTATAAGTGAAAAGATAAGAGGACTTGCAGAAGGGTCTATTCCAAATAAATATAGGAAGTCTTGCCTGTTACCCTTTTCCAGGTAATAAAATGTTTTTCATAAGAATCATACTTTCTATATTGAATTAAAAGGAAAGTTTGATGGTATATCAGCATTTCAGAATTTTTTAAGGGTAAATGTAACATTACTTAGGGTTTATGTCTGATACTTCACATACTACATTTGAAGTTGGCTTTTTGGTCTCTGAAGTCATGCAACAAGCATTATTTAATTCATCCTTCAGAACCGCTTACTCACTCATGATTGCCTTGGGCTCTTCTTCCCTGGTTCTCTTTTGACTTTCAGCTGTTCAGGCTCTTTTTCTTCTTAATAACTTATTATCTCATGGAGGCTATGATGTCCTTCTCTCCTTATCTTGCAATCTCAGTGCCTCAGTCTCCTTTGCATGCGTTTCATTGAACCCTCTACATGGTAGCGTTTCTTAAGGTTTTATTCAACTCAGTTTGTCTTCATTTCCTGTAACACAATCTGTAAAGGTATCAACCTTTATCAGGGCTTGTGTACCATCTGTATGTTGATAATCCCAACATTTTTATCTGTAGTTTCAATGCTTTTATTATAGGTAGTAGTTCATTTCAGAAGTTCAGTCATGAGTAAAGGGTAGACTGATAGCGATCTGCAGCTAAAGACAGCACATTTCGTCAAATCCAGTAGTGCCCTATTAATGAATTCTTGTCAGAATCTTCTCTTTAAAAAATTATGAAAAACTCATTTTATTTTCTTCATTCCTCCATGTTTACAGTGTGCATCTGTTATTCCTTATGATCTTACTCTGTTTCACAGTCCAAGGGCTGCAGTAAGAAACTACCATCAATATGGTGGCTTTAAACAACAGAAATTAATTTTCTCTTGGTTTTGGAGGCCAGAATTCTAAAATCAAAGTACTATATATAGCAGGACCACACTTCCTGTGAATACCCTGAGAGAGAATCTCTTCTTGCTTTTTCCCAGCTTCTGGTGGCTCCTGGCCATGTTGATTTTGTTTGTTTTGTAGCTCCACATTCCAGATTCTGCCTGTCTTCACTGAGCTTTGTCTTTGATTTTTTTTTTTTTTTCCCCTGAGCTGGGATTGAACCCAGGGCTTCACACATGCTATGGACTTGAGCCAAATTCCCTGCCCTAAGCCTTCTCTTGTGTGTAACTGTGTGTCCTTATAAGAACATCAGTCTTTGGATTTAAGGCTCATCTTCTATGATATTAACTAATTATGTCCAGGGTTCTGGGTGACATGAACTTTTGTGGAGTCCTAACTCACTATATTCCTTAGGCTAATCTAAGCAAAATGCCCTACCAAAGTGCACAGCTAATGTAAAATCTGGAAAAACAGCTGCCAGACTCTGGTGCCTGTGGGTGTGTGGCCTTGTGAAGGTGACTTAATGCTCTGTGCTTCAGCTTCCTCATGTATAGAATGGAAAAGATGATGATGCCCACCTCAAGGAATTAATGTGAAGATTGAAAGATTTTGTATGTACAATGTGCATAGAAAAAAGCCTAGCACAAAGTGACGTGTTAGTTAATAATTGTTGTTGTAATGTGTCTTTTTATTAGGTTTATCAAGATGCTTTCCTGAAAGCTTTCTCCATAGTCATCTCCCCTTCTCCCTGTTCCTGAGTTTATGTGTTGCTTCTTCTCTTTCTTACTGTAATCATCCATGAGGAGTTACAAGGGCTGTGCTGTAGTAAAGGAGATGGCCTTTACATACTTTCAAGGTCAGTTCTGGACTCACCCACTCAGAAAATTCTGCATGGTTGAATGGCTAGATATTGTGGGGCCTATTGTGGCTCCAGGTGCCTGTGGTTACCTGGGATCCTTGGAATGTTAATTAACTTTCATATTTTCCTTTAAGTTGCTTCTGTGGCTTGAACAAAGAATTTCTGAGCGAGGTCCCCAAGTGTCGTTTTCATTTACCAACACCCTTAAAAGAGGCTATGCTTGATGCTTTCTCACAGTTTTTAGGAGCCTTTCAAATGCATTATAGGTTTATAAAGCTATTTTAAAATCTGCTCCCAGGTCTAGCACTGAAACTTTTGGTGATATCTTTACACTAAAGATTGTGGGATAACTTTTCAACTGTGTGCCTTGCAATAAACACTAAAGTAGATTTATCATAACTGGGGAACCCTGAGATAAGGGGATATAATCTTCTTTCCTCTGAGAACCTTCTGGCTTCATTAGAAGTTGTAATGCTTCAAGTGTACCTCATTTTTGTATTATTCTCTGCAACATTTTTTTTCTCCACAAAATGAAGTTTCTCAAGTGATAGTAGTGCTCAGTGCCTACTTTTGGATGGACTTTATATAACTATGGAAGTAAATTGAAGACTTTGTATTCTTTCCTGCTCTTAGACGCCAGTGGCAAGAAGCAAGATTCAGTTAAGCTAAGTAGTTTATAAACCTAAGTATGAATGTTGAATATAATTGAAAATTTGTGTTTTATAAATAATTGCTTATTGCCACTATTATACTATATTAGCAAATAATTCTGTTAAAAATTCTTACTATTATTTTATTGTGTGCATGTCCAAATGTGTAACAACAGATCTCACCATTAAGTACAACTAAAATGCACCAATAAAAAATTTTACTAGTAAAAATAGAACATATTAAATCAATTCATCATCAGTAATTATGTTAACCATATTCTCTATACTTTACGTTTCACGTCATTTACATATTTTAAAATATTTGATAATGTGAATATTCAAAACAGATTAGTTTGTCTTTTTACAGTGGGATATGCAGAGATTACCTGCTTATTCATTCATAAGTGTTACTGTAAATATTACTAGCCCAGTGCTAGACTCTGTGATAGAGAGATTAATGAGAGCTGGACCTTTGCTCAGTGACTCTGGAAGAGGGAATTGTTGTGTAAATCATTAAAGTCTAGTATGAAAAGGGCAAGGGAAAAAATTAGCTTGTTGTAAAAATGAAGGTGGGGAGGAGTTTACTTACAGGTGGTGGAAACTAAGCTGATGTTTGAAGCATAAAGGAAGCTTATTGGCTAATGTGAACAGGGAGAGGACAAACAGCAAGATCTTAGGTATCATGGCATCATAAATATGGTATATTTAAAAGAATTACCAGCAATTTGGTTTTGTTAGCGTTTACAGTACATAGTTATTCTGTTTCTAGGACTTCTCTAGTAGCTGTCCTTGTTTTTTCTTTTTCCCTCTGGTGGTGCTGGAGTTTAAGCACAGGGCCTCACACATGCTAGACAGTGCTCTACCATTGAGCTACATCCCTAGCCCAGTAGTTGTGTCTTTGGTATAGTTGTGGATATTCAGGAAATTTTACTTGACCTCATGATACTTGCCAAATTATTTCAATAGATAATATAATATCAAATTAATAAACATTTGCACAAGTGAGTATACATTAACTCTGGGAACTGATAAATTAGAGATTTGAAATATTGTAGAATCTCTAGTCTTCTTTGTGAATTCTAATATACTCCATTAGTTATGGTGGACCACTATTGTAATTATTCTTGATCTTGGGCAGTGTTTCGGGGTTATGCCTAATTGGGTTATATGGTTACTGAGGGCAGTCTTGATCTTCAAACAGATATATCTTTAAGTGTGAGTAGATTAACACACTAAATGTTTATTTCTTAAGAAAAGTACAAAGTAGAAGTTCTTGACTAATAGCAGGGTATGAGGTGGGTGAATGGGAAGAAAGTGGATATGGTTCCTGGTGATTACTTGGGAACCAGACTGATAGATGCTTCACATTTTTCAGCATAGAGCTTACAAAGTTGCCTTGAGTGTCCCCAGCCAAGTTGCATATGGTGGAAAAGAGAATGGAAAAAGCCCATCTGTTTTTTATTTAGCTGAGTCCTAAAGTATATATCTTCTGCTCATATTCCCTTGGAGAGAATAAATAACAAAGCCCCACTAAAAGCAAAGCAAGATGAGCAATGTGGTTGCCTGCTGCTGGACTACCTCTTCCCAACAACCCAGCTCCATGGAAGGTGATAGCACTTTTTTGATTGACAACCGGCTGTCTGTGTAGCCAGGGTGGATTAGAATCTGTAGGGGATAAAGGAGTTATGAGCATAATAGGATGCTTAAGAAAGCCTCACAGGTGGTTCTGATCTGTCTGCTAAGGCTATTATTTCCCCCTCAATAAAGTGCCATGAATACTAGGCAAATCTCTTCCTAGGCAGGTATGGATCTATAAATTCAGCAAGGGTAAGTTGCACGTAGAGTTAAATGTTAAATATTGGTTCAATATCTCATGTACGTCATCGTTCTGGTTTTATTTTTTTTTTTAACAATCATAGTGAGTTTTCCCCCCACCCACCCCAGATAATTCTCAAAGTCTGTTTTTCTTAAAATTGTTTAGCATTCTTAAAGTCCCTGGGGAGGGGGAAGATTTTTTTTTTCAAAGAGAGAGGGACAGTGAGAGAGAGAGAGAGAGAATCAATTTTATTTAGTTTTTCATGTGACCCTTATTGCTCCAACACTTTGTTGTGTACATGGTGCTGGGATTCCAACTGGTGTCCTCATGCAGCAACCACCAGGAGGAACATTTTTAAAAATGCATTTTTAAAAGTTATATTGCTTTTGGGAAAAATGACACTATCCTTGATCTGATAAAGATTTGATGTAATTTTTCTATTTGGCTAAATTTTTAGTCACAATTAAACTACTGGGTATAATTTTAGTAGGTGAAGAGTCCATTAGAAAATAATTTTTTAAAGTAGGCCACTGCTATATATTATGTAATTATAATTGGATATTGTACTTTTTGTTTTTCATCTCTATTTCAACAACAGGTGCTGCAAGATGTACATTTTTAACTCAAACTTACTTATCTAAGGTGACAATGACTATTAACAGTTAATAACAACAATTACAAAAGCTCTTAGAATGAAATTCAAAATTTCAGCCCCTGCTGATAATTTTTTGATTGTGAAAAAGTCTCTTCTTTTTGTTAATCCTTATAAGAATCTTAACTGCTATAATAAGTGAGGTGCTTAGTGTGACAACTTGACATACAATTTTTCAGTCCTCTTAGAGGCATTTAATTTAAATCTGTAAACTTTAAATGTAAATTGGTTTTATTTTCTCAAGAGCCTCTGTTAAAGAGTAATGAAGAGATGTGCCAAACATTGTGTGGGGTTTTAGAAGATGATTTATGGTCTTTTCCATGGATTCTATGTTCATTTTCGCTAATTCTCTGTGTATGTGTGTATTCCACTCTGTTCCAAGCTCTGTGGTAAGGGCTGGATGGAGAATGATGGTTAAAAATGACATAATCCTTATTCTCATGGAGTTCATGCTTTAGTGTGGTCTTGTTCTATAAAACTTTCTATAGTGATGGAAATGTTGCTTATTTGTATTGTTCAATGTGGTAGTCACTAGACATGTGGCTGTTGAACTCTTGACATGTAACTAATGCAACTGAATTCTTAATTACATATAGATATGGCAATTTTATTGGACAGTGCAGTTCTAGTGGAAAGATGGTCATTTTCAAATAATCACTACAAAAATGTAAATTTCAAGTGTGACATGTTTTATAAAGGACATATGTATGAACATTTGAGCTCCTGTGTAGGTTTAATTTTGGGTGAGAATGATGAAGAGAAGTGGATACATTTAAAGGATAAATAGGGTATAAAGGACAAGCAGTTGTTTGAAAAATGAGGTGGAGGTACAGGATCTGAAAATTGATGTCTAGATTTCTTCTTTGTAAAACTGAAGAGATGAGACCATTAAAAGAGAAAACAGTGAAAAAGGAACAAATTGCAAGTAAACCTAATGACTTTAGGTTTGTCATATTGGTTTGGAATGTACAGGTCAAAAACTCAGATGAAGGGTTTGGAGCAGATATAAATGCTTGACAATTGAAGCTGTGAGACGGGATATGCTAACTTCGCATGAATTGACTTTATCAGTGCTCAGTCAAATGAGCTGTGGAACTCTTTTGCTTACTGCTGGGTACACCTGCAAAGGAGGGATTAGAACTGAGTTCTTTGACTCCTCAACTTCCTTGAGGAGATTCCAACTTGAGTTCCAATGCAGTTGAAGAATGGGCTTAGTGGACGTGGTGGAGTAAGTAGGCTGGAGGACAGAATTCGATAGTCTAAGATTTTTGAAGTAGTGAGTTTTGTTTCACCCAAAAGATGGAATCTTTGGAGGTAATGATAATATTCAGGATCTGATTATGAGAATGGGTGACCAACATAAAATAGAGAATGTGAACTGTGAAGCCATACAGAGTAATTGAGGTGAAAATATATTTAATCCAATTTTGACTAAAAAGGCAGTCACAACCACTCTTTTCCATTAGAATTGTAAGATCCTCAAATGTATTTCATAATGTGCATGCAGTTAAGTAGTAATATATTTTATGAAATTCATTTGTTCTGGTGCATAGTAAGACTAACGATCACATAATATTCCTTGGGGAGGTTTCAGTTATTTAAAATGTGAAGGTTTGCTATAGAAGGTCATTTGGAAATGATTAAAGATGATTCATGCTATTATTTAAAAATGTATATGACCTTAACCTTGGCATGTACCAATAATAAAGTGCCTCAGATTTTGCATTTGTAGCTTTGAGGGCATTACTGTAATTCAATCACCTGTCTTTGCTTTGAAATTGTTAAATCTAAGTATTGGATCACTCATCTTTCATTACCATTGACTGTTTCTAGCTGCCCTTATATAATTTTCCTTCTTTTTTTTTATAATTAACTGAAACCACAATCTGGAAAGAACATGAGTTATTTGAATCTTGTTCTGAGAAAGCCACTGAAGTTTTAATACCTGCAGGGAAATAGATAGTTATCAAAACCATTTTGACTTACCCAATGTTAACTGACTTTCACCCCTCGTTCCATTGTTACATAAAATTACATGTAAGTTGACCTTTCTAGTTTGGGTCAAGTTGTAAAATACTAAAATTATTTTAAAAATGATTTGAATATAATTGTTCAATTTGACAAGTGTTACATCTTCTCTTTTCCCTCTTTAAAAACAGCTTTTGAAAGCAAGAGATTTAATTAACATAATAAAGATATTAGTTTAATGATGTAAATGAAAATATCAATTTTTAAGTGTGATTTATTTCTCATATATGCACAGTCATATTTTATCATCTTACCAATAACTATGAATAGCAATAACAAAAAGATTTTTCAACTAAATTATTCTGTTTTAAAAGTTCTTGTTCTCTAATTTTCCTCAGACTTAAGTCTTGAAGCAGTGCCATTCAGACTGATCAAATATAAATACATCATAGTGCAGTAGTAAGAAATTAAGTTCTTTATTCTCATGAATAGCCTCATTTTAAATGGCAAATATATTAAAAGGACAGTTTTATTCATTGTTTCTCATAAAGAAATGCAGTTTCTCTCTTTAATAGATTTAATCTTCCTTCTGAGCTCACTCTGCTTAATTCCTGGTTATAAAATATAACTCACCAGTTAACAGTATTTTAGCCTCTGCATAATTAAGCCATTTTGGTTAGTTTACTCTTGATGTAAATACTTAATTTTCTAATTTCTCTTAATCCTTCCTATACTACCCAGTAACATGGCATCTTTATTCTGCTGTGGGGAACTTCTCTTTTGGAAGTGTATCTGTTCAGTGTTTTCTCCATCACTGTGGTTTCTTTGCTATTGGAAGTCTGGTTTGATATGAGCCTATTCTTGTCAGCTGAGGGAGGACTGGTTCTTTCTGGTCTTTTGGGTCACTGTGAAAGTATGCCACCCTGAATCCCACAATCCCAACTGTTTACCGTTAGTTTTGAAGACCTCAGATAAAGCACCTCTTACCTAGTCCTAAGTCTCTGTTACCCACGAACCTTCTCTGCATGGCAATAGCTCTCAGTAGATCCTAAGAGATGTTCTGAATCACTTTAAGCCATGCCCAAGTCATGGACACCCAGAAGCACACAGTGTTAGTTACTCTGTCACTATCCTCTTCCCAGCAGCATTCATATTCTCTTGTCATGTAGGGTGTGGAGTTGAACTTATGGTTGGCCTTCTTCTAGAGCAGTTATTTTAAAAGCTGACTAAAAACTATGATAATAAACATATTTTAAGTTATAGCCCAGTGAGGATGTTCTTGTATCCAGATCTAACAGAAACATGTGCCTCAAACCAAAGCTTGATATTTTCTATACTATTCTAATAATTGAAAAAATTCCTTGGTGTTTTGACAGACACCCCTTTGTTGCCTAAGAAAGGTTCAGGACAGACAGTAGGGTCTCAGGAGGTACTTGAATTTGATCTCCTTGCGCTCTCTCTTCCTTTCTCATACTCTCTCAAGGCCTTCTTCCCTCCTGCATGCCAGGCCTTCCCTTTTCTTCAAAGGTGGAGTGCTTTCTATATCATGGGTAAACTCTCTTATGCAGGCATTCAGCCCTTGACATGGGCATGGTGGACTACCAAAACATACAGTTTACTTAAATTTACTAAAATTGTCATCCCAAGACAGTGACTGGGATCATGCTGTTATGTTAGATAATCTGAGTCATTTTTTTTTAAAAACTCTAGACAAAGCTGGAAATGCAAGTGGGAAGTAGTGCTGTAATTTTTGTTAACATTGCTTGATAGCAATTATCTTTCAACTGTATATGCACATTAATATTTCTCCCCTTTAACTCTATAGTACTGTGTTAAATTATGATGCTGCTAGAGGAAAAAGTATGTTCTTGCAAGTTTTCACTGTAAGGATTTGTAATTCCCAAAAGATTCTTCAAGCACTATTTTATTGTGAGGTTTAAAAACAGATATACATGATGGTATTGAAAAAAGATGAAAAGGGTTATTGTTTTGTCTACTACTTGTATGGCATTCTGACAAACAGAGACAAACTTTGTTGGTATACAAGGAAATCCTCTTTAGAAAGAACAATTATTAAGCTTTTTTACAAATACAATGTCCAATTTTTAAGTTTTGTGTTGCTTTTTGAGTATTTTTATTGAAATGCCAATTGTCTCTTATTAACTGACTATGTTAATTATACAACCAGTGCCCAGTTTCTCAACCTTTTCCAGGAGAAGCCCCCAGTTTCCATTAAAGAGTTTTATAGGGGCTCCGCTCATGTCAGATTTCACACAGCCAGCCACATTGGGTTTTTATAAAGGTCTTTGAATGCAATGCCAAGGCCTCCCACTAATTGTTTTATGGGCACAGTGTGGGATCTGTGTCCATGACTAGGGAAGCCCCATGTTAGAGGACTGTGGGAGTGAGGAGTTGTCAAACACCAAGAGCAAGCACTAAAAAAAAAAAAAACCCTAAAAAAATCCTGGTTAGCTGCAGTGTTGTTGCCAAGGAGCATAAGCAGAGCCACAAAACATGCCAAATGCTGACTGATTTTAAACAGTGACCCCCTATTTCAGAGAATACTCACTTCATTACATTTTTGGGAGAAATTCAAATCACAAATAGCTCTATAATTAATTTGAGTGCTCACTTCAGGTTTTGGCACTGGTAAATTATTGTTTCCCAAGTGGTTAAAAAAAAAACTAAAAAAAAAAAATTTTTTTTTGTGTGTTCTTTCAAGGAGAGAAAAGTCATCCTTGTTATTTGTGAACATTTAGTCCTGGAATAATGTGTTCAAAGTTGTGTGCTTTGTTATCTTTTTTCCTCTGAGGAGGTTAAGGAGGTGTGTTTGTACCCTGTTAACCATTAAATTGCATGTGTCTACACTAAAAAAAATTAAGTTCTTTTGAACTTCAAGAAAAAGTTGTAGTGGTAAAACTGAAATTTTTGCTCCTTCTCTGGGCTTCATGCTGCCTTTTCTTCAGCCTCAAGGTATCCACTTGGCATTTTGAACCTGTCTTTCCTTTGAAAATCAGAGCAGGGTGTTTTTGAGGTACAGTATGACCTAATGTGACTGGTTTGGTTAATATTGAGATGTGACCAGAATTATTAAGATTCACACTTTGGTAGACTAGAATGGTAATACTGTGTTCTATAGGAAGATGAGGAAAACCTGTCTCCTTGCAGCATGATAGCATTCAAACTAAATGACATATTGATATTTTGTGAATTTTGATATTTATCTTTTAGGAAGTTGATGAGGAAGAAAAACAGATTTTTTTTTTTACGTAACCTAAACATACTACTCTTAAAAAAGCTGATATTTCAAGTAAACCTTGGATTAACAATTCTTTTTGAAAAAACATTATTCTGACTTTAATTGTTTTTTGTGTGCAGCATGTAGATATTTCTTATAGGGTGTGTGTGTGTGTGATATGCCTATGTGCTATTCTAGTATACTGTTACTACAAGAGCAATGTGTAATGTATAAAGCAAATCAGAAATAAAGCATGATCATGATGCATATTAAGTACAAATATTCAGCTTTGCAGGCTACAAAAATTAATGTGAAATGTGTTATTATTTTATTAAAAGAACTATTACTTTTGTTCCTTCACAGTTGGTTATAAAATTGCAAATTCCACGGCAGAGAGGAAACCTTAATGGTAATTTCTTCTTCACTGTGATATGAAGAAATTTTTATCTGAATTATAATTATCATATTTAAAATAACTTTAGACAGCATACTATTACTTATTGTATGGAAAATTACTCCAGAGAGCCAGACTTTCTCTCTGGATCTCTTCTTGATATGTCTTTATTTTGAATGAGAATAAACAATCTGACCCCTAAAACCCACCTTAATATTCTCTATTAAGGATAAATTTTAAGTTACCTTTGCAACTTCTGTGGACTTAAATTGATAATTTTTTATTGAATCTCCAAAGTATGCAACTTTTAACCATTGT
Organism: Aplodontia rufa; assembly: GCA_004027875.1. Classification (NCBI taxonomy): domain Eukaryota; kingdom Metazoa; phylum Chordata; class Mammalia; order Rodentia; family Aplodontiidae; genus Aplodontia; species Aplodontia rufa. Next base: position 53,102 of record PVKS010004580.1, read on the forward strand.
CACCATTTCTTCTTTAGGCTATATGAAATTTTTCCTCATTTCCTTCCTACCTCTCTCTAGCTCTAGTCTTATGCACATGACATACCATTATACCTGTTGTTTTAGCACACATTCCCCAACAAACCTAAAAGAAGTATGTCTGATGAAAGTTACTTAGATGGAGTAAATCATAGATGTTTAAACCCTCTTATTTCTGAACTATAGGACTGGAACCTAATCTTAAGAATCTAAAATTCTTCATGCTACCTAATTTACCATGTCCTACTAGTAAGGTTAACTTTATTTAGCATTTGGGCCCATACCCTGAAAGTGTTGGCTTACACCCGTTCTGTAATGATGAATCCCCTAACCACCTCCCCTGTAGGGCCAGTTGGGTAGTCTGCTCATTTCTGCTCCATGCTGCTTCTAAGTTCCTGTGTCCCAGTGGAACTGACATCAGAAGTGGTACTTTATTGACCTATTTTCCACTGTGGGTGTCTAGAATGTTATAGTCATGCAACTTATTCTTGGGTGTAATTCAGCTTTATCTAAATTATTTTTTCATCAGACATTTGACTTTATAAGTATTGATCATTTTTCTATACTGTTTTATGTACATGACTGAGGTTTTAAAGGTTTTAAAGTGAGGACAAAATCATACAGCCTCAGTGATGGAACATATAATAATGTTCTGAGTCATTTTTTTCTTTTCGTTCTTATTTTTTTTTTAAGGGGACAGTAAGGGGGGGGAGAGAGAGTGAAAGAGAGAAGCCATCTTCATTTAGTTTTTCATCAGACTCTTGGTTGCGTACAAGGTGCTGGGGTTTGAACTCGTGTTGTAACCACCGAGTCACCATTCCAGCCCCAGTTGTTTTCAATTAACATTTTCAATTAGCATATCTTTTTTGAGTAATAAATACATATGTTGTATGTGTGTTTATTCAGGAACTTCCTACATACACTCAGCAACTTCATTTTTAGCTCTGTGAGTCCTGTACAGGTAGCATAATGTTCTTCCCATTTTCAGATGAGAAAATTGAATTTTAGGAGAGCCTAGTACCTATCCTGCAGTCAAATACCAGGTAAGTATTGAAAATGAAGATTCTATTTAGATATTCTAATTCCCTTGTTGGTAATCAGTGTCTGAGTTAAGAGCCCATTTTAGGTAGCTACTAATGGTAGATGCATAACAGTTCAACAGTTGTTGATTGACTTGAAGTGGCCTAGGTTCAAGCTCTGGCATTTCTACTAGATAAACAATTGATTGAACCTTTTTTTTTTTTTTTTAAAGAGAGGGACAGTAAGAGAGAAAGAGAAAAGAGAATCAATTTTATTTAGTTTTTCATGCGGCTTTCGTTGCTCCAGCACATTGTTGTGTACGTGGTGGTGGATTTCAAACCCATATCCTTGCACATGCCAGGCAAGTGCCATAACCGCTGAGCCACTGCTCCAGCCCCCAGTTGAACCTTCTTTGATTTAAGTTTCTCAGATTGAATAGCAATGAGTTTAGAATAATTATCTCTTAGCTGAAAAGCTTGTTATTTAAATGAAGTCATTTCCAGAAGCTATTTTTGCAGAACAGATAAAATCAGATGTGTTCTTGTTGGAGCTGGAATAGTAGGAGAGTGGGTGTTTACAAAACTTTCCCTGCCTAATTTGTCCCAACCCCTAAGCACAGTTTGAAATGTACTAGATTAGGTGATCTTTCAGCTTAGTGGTGATTTGGGTTCTAGATCTCTTTGTGATCTTCTGAAAGATCTGGCTCATGCTTGAATGTGGCCTTAGGAAAGCCCATAGTATGGAGGTGACTAACAGGATGAGTAAACTGCTCTTGAAGGGCTGCCTTCAGCACTGGGTTGCTTCCAGTTATTATGGATCCATATTAAGGATGTCATATTTTGACTAGTATTATGTTGTTTTGGGGACTGTGGTGTTCACTTTCATTTTTGGAAGAAATCCTTTGCCTTTCTGAGAATGATTTTTCTCTTCCTCTCTGCCCTTGGGCATTAAAAACATTAACTTGACACATCTTCATTACTCCTATTCAGCAACTATAGTTGCTTATCTTAACTTTTTTCTGACATAAGCGAGGTAAAGTAGGAGCTTGAAAATTACTGAAATCACCCTATCAGCTGAACTATTTCCTTGTGTAATGACTTTTTGCCATTATATTTCTAAGCAAAACTTACTATGCTCTTAAGCTGAATAAAAATTATATAAATAACATTTTTGCATTATATTTTGTTTTCTCAACCCAGCCTAGAGGAGATGGTGTAGGTTGAGAACCTAATGGAAGACATAGTGACTACAACCTTAGTTAGAAATATGGAGACATGGGAGTATTTTGCTTCTTTTGACAGTAACTACGTTTTTTTTTTTAAAGAGAGGAGAGAGAGTCAGTTTTATTTATTTTTTCATCTAGTTTTTGTTTTTCCTCCACTTAGTTGTGTAGGGGTTCAAACCTCGGTCCTTGTACATGCACTGTACCTCTGAGCCACTGCTCCAGCATAGTAAACACATTCTTGTATAGCCTACCACCACTTCTCAAAACAGGGACTATGAAAAAGGGCAGTGACATAAGCCTCATACATAGCATCATAATGTGTCCCAGACTTGCTTGGTGGGGAGCAATGTTTCTTTGCCTTCCCAATGTTTATTTGCCTCTTCTCTCCTCTCAAGCAGTCCATGTTTTCCTTTTGAGTATCCATGAATTTTCAGAGAACGTGACTTCACCTCCTGCATGTGATAGACCAAGACAATCAGTGTATTTCATGGTTCTGTAATGATGTAGGCAGGGTGGGTATGTGACCTAACCAGTCCACAGAGTGAATAACAGAACTATGAGTATTTTGGAACAACAATGCTCTTTCTTGCTTGCTGAATGTGAACAAGGGCAGTATTTAGCCTCAGGAATTGCTCTCCACTGTGCTGGAATGATGGGCTAAAATGGTGTAGTAAAAAAGTGAAAATGATTATTTCACAGAACTGGTTATTTCACAGAACCATCAAAAACAAGACTTACCTGAATCTTATGCTACCTCTTAACTTTTCAGTTATGTGAAGCAAAAACTCTCCTTTAAGTTAGTTTGAATAATTCATTGCCACTGAACAAATTTTGTGTGCTACAGCAAAGGCTTTGGAGTTTTGGCTGGACCTTTCTAATTTGGTTAACATTCCTAGAAGTAAAATCTCCTGCCGACTGAAACCTTCGTTTCCTCACCATTCAGTGCAGTCTGTTGTAATGGACCATACAAAGTATCTGTTGGATTTCTCTTTTCCTCTCTGCTTCCAAGTCCTGGAACTCATGTCATTTACATCAGAATTTTGTCAGCCTCTTTCCTCTTATTTAGCAAGACCTACACTGCCACCACCCAGACTCTAGTAATATTAGGAAGGTGGATTCCTCCCATACCAGCAGCGTGAGTCAATTTCACAACCTATGATGATTTCTCTCTTTTTTTAAACCCCCAAAATATAATTTTAAGATGCAGATTTTAAGAGATGGGCATAAGAATGCTGAAGAGTAGTCATTTTTCCAATAATCTATAATTCTGTAACAATGCACAACTCTGAAGAAGCTAAGTATTAATGATCCCAAAGACTACCGGTTTGTCTTGATGTGTCAGTGAATTTTACTATTATTTTCTTAATTATATACTAGTTTCCTAACCTTAGCCAGCCATATCCTAAGTGTTACCAGTAGTTAAAAATAATTGTTTTAGAATAATTTCATAGATCAGCCCAAGTCTTTGACCAGTGTTAGCAAAGCAAGTTAGAGCAAATCCTTAAAAATTCTAATTCCATATAAAATTTACATGTTTTTAAAAAAAGCACAGAAATGCTTTAAATCTTGAACATGGTACTGGAAGGTTTAAATGGAAGTTTGAGTATTTATAAGGATCTTAACCATCTATTAAAAAAAGGCAAAGAAACAAGTTGAATTTTAAAAGTAAATGGATGGTGATGGTGATGGGGTATTTGTGGAAAATAACTTTTATTGGTTTGTGTCAGATGGTGATTGGCAGAAATGGGACTTTATAAGAATTCAGTGAGTGTAATTAGCAGCAATCCAATTTCATGCAGCAAAGATTACCTGAAAGGCACAAATGTCTTTTCTCTTTTCTCCGAGTCTTTCTAAAAATTGATATGTGTGACTCAAAGATGAATGACTGGGAAATAATATTTATTAAACATAGGTGTGTTTCTCCAACTGTACTGCAAAATACTTAGTGATTTTTTTTCTAACTAGATGTTTTATAGACTGCAAATTTTACATTGTACTCATTCATGTGCATAAAGAAATAGTACATTATCATTTTTAAGCATTAGATTCCTCTGTTTTTTTTTCTGTTCTGTAAGATAACCAGAATTTTGCAGTGTTTCTCTATGTTCTGAAGTTATTAATTAAAGATGTTTAAATTTTACAATTTTTATTTAAAGCCAACCACAATATTAGCCTAGAGGAGTTTGCCCAGGAGTTCAGATGCATCTGCCATGTTGAATGGATGCTCCAGGGACCTGTCTTATTTTGTTTCTCTCAAGAACACCTTGTTAACTTTGGTGATCATGTCCAAAGTCAGCAATGCATGCTGAGTTTTGTGAGTTATTTGGCTATATATTAGGTTGCATTTTTCAAAGCTGTCACTATTTTCATTGAATCTTATAGTGTTATATTGATTTATATAGTGCCTCTCTCTGAGTGTATGTGTGTGAATTGTAAATGACTACCTTTGCTTTTTGCTGTTAAAAAAAAGTACCTTGGAATGGAATTCATAGGTGAAAATCTAGTAGATAACATTAAGAAAACAGTTGACCTCAAATTAACTTTTATGTATTGATATTCATTTAAATGAAAAAAAAACACATAGCTTTAACCATTTCCATTTATTTTGAAACTGAAAGGGTATTTTCTTTGCCTTTGGTAGCATAATAGGAGTTACTAAAAATATATTTTTTCTCAAAATGGACCTAGTATTTATTTTGTTTGAAAGTTATGTGTATGTAATTCATCCTTCCAAAATTCTTGAGCATCACTGAAGATAACTGGTGAACTAGGTGATATGTATACAAGCGCAGGTCACAGGCTTGTTGTACAAGGAAGGGACAGTAAAAGCTCCAGTGAACAGCTGAGTTTGTTCATTCCTTGTGGGTCACTGATGAGTTGATTCTCTCAAAACTTGCAATGTGTTTGTAACATTTTCAATTAAATTCAACCAATGCTGACAGTGTTACCATGATCAAATCATTAGGCTCCTCAAGATGAAAAATAGCTGTGGCACATTTTCTCTCATGGAGCCAATGGATTACTCATGCATACAGCAAAAACAAAGATAAATAATATTCAAGACATAACATAGCAACTAAGCATGGGCATTCTGCGAGGGGCCAGAGATAGGGAAAAATAAAATCATCATGAAGGAATTGAGATTATGAAGGAAAACAGGTTTGGAATTATTATTGAAAAATCAGCCTTTGAGCGAGAGAATATTTCTCCTTTAAGTGGGTAGTGGTGAGGGCATTCCTTGGCAGAAATGGCATGAGTGAAGTTAAAGAGGTCAGAATTTGGGAAAAGGTAGAGAAATGAAGTTCCAGAATAGCAAGTCTGAAATAGTTGTGCATGAAGAAAACTGCCATGTAATGGGTCTTAAATGCCAGGCCAAATGTTCCCTTAGTTTGCCAGGCAGGGAGAAAAGCAGTAACTTGGGCTGGGTTTTATGGAGAGCAGTTAGGACTCTCCTTGGTAAGACCTGGAATGCATTCAGAAGTTGCACAGATAGATAGGGAAGGGCCTAACTGCATCGTGGCAAAGGCAATGGAAAGGGACAAATGCCTGGCTCATCGAGTGTTGGAATCCATTGATTTTGGCAGCTAATTAGAAATAGAAATTGAGGGAGACTGCAGTGAAGGATAACTGTGAAGTTTGAGGCCATCTCTGGAATTTTAACAGAAATTAGGAAATCGGAAGAAGCTGTTTTGGAGAGAAAATGTAGGAATTTGGTAAAAACAAGCTTTAAATGTACTTTTTAACCTATAGCTCCAATAGGGAAATTTGATGATTAAAAATGTGTGTGTTTAATATTAGTCTCTGCAAGCCTTTCTCATGAATATATAAAGTTTTTTTTAAGATTACTTATAGTTGTATTCAGAAACCTGTTTTAAATGTATGAAAGCAGATATTTTAATCTTGATTAACAAAAAATAGTTCAAATAGTTGAGATCTCCTAATTTCTAATGAGGCAATTCTGGATCTGTCCACCTCTTACTGTCTGTGAGGTAGTACAGTATAAACACAGAGGTAATCATAAGAGAGGAACCATGCAAATAAAGTGAAAGGTGTGAATGTTTTGTAGTAGTTCTTTTTTCAGATAAGAGAAATATTTTTGTTTGGGTATAAAGGTAAGTAAACAGATGCCTGAAACTACTGCCTTTCTGCCTGAGTATTAAAACATGTTTAGAAAGACACATAAGGTAGGGTCCTTACTTGCTCTTTGGTCTTTGGTTTTTATTGGATGTTCTCCTGTTGTGAAAGCAGAAATGTAGAACTGCTCAGGATTCCTTGTCTGCTGACCCCTCAACTTGGTTTTTAAGACCTACCTGCTTCATTTCCTTAATATTTCTTAACTATGTCCACCATTCTCTGCAGCTAAGCTGTTTAGGACTTTGTCATTTGTCACCTGAATTATCATAGCCACCTACTAACTGGTCTCCCTGCAACCAGTTTCGTCCCTTGTGTTCTAGTCTCTGTAGTATAGTCAAAGTGAGTTTTCCAAAACTCATTCTTTTTTTAAATTTTTATTAAGGAGTTGAGTTATTGTACAATCATAAATGCATATAAAGTAACAATATGATTTGCATATGTTCTTAAACCAGAATTATGCCCATATTGCTTACACCCCAGTCTCTTGATTCTTCTATATATCACCCTTACAAGTGATATAAATGCTTAGATTGTGAATTTTCCAGAATTAAATGATTGCATAAGCATAATTTGGATTCTCGGGGGGGGGGTAAAGAATATGCTACATTGTTGATTAACTAGATCCTTCCCTATTATCCCTCCCTCTCCCTTCCTTCCACTTATCCCCCCCCCTACATATCTATGGTTGCCCCAGATTATATATTGCTATGCCTTTGGTGGGTCTAATACATGAATTTGACTACCTTTGACCCAAGCCTGGGTTTAGCTCCAGCCTCCAGAAACGAGTGAAAATATTTGACCATTGACTCTTTGGGTTTGGCTCACTTCACTCAGCATGATTTCTTCCATCTCCATCCATTTACCTTCAATAGATGCAAAATCATTGTTTCTAATTGCTGAGTATAATTCCATCGTATTTATATACCAGCACTTTTGCATCCATTAATCCAGTGAGGGACACCAGGGTTGATTCCATAATTTAGCTATATTTTCCAGAGCTTTTATATCCATGCATCCAGTGAGGGGCATCTAAGTTGGTTCCATAATTTAACTATTGTAAACTGAGCTCCTATGAACATTGATTTTGCAGTGTCACTGCAGTGGGCTGATTCTAACTCCTCTGAGAAAATACCCAGAAGAGGGATAGCAGGATCATATGGTGGATCCACCCTTAATTTTTTGAGGCATCTCCACATTGCTTTCCAGAGTGACTGGACCATTCTGTAGTTCCGTCAACAGTGTGCTAGTATTCCTATCTCCCTGCAACCCCTCCAGCATCTGTTATTGTTTATGTACTTCATCTTTGCCCAACTGACTGGAGTGAGGTGAAATCTTAATCTAGTTTTGATTTGCATTTCTCTGATTACTAATGATTTAGAACACTTTCTCATGCGTTCATTGGCTTGCTCAATTTCCTGTGTTGAGAACTTTCTAGTTAGCTCTTTGGCCCATTTATTAATTGGATTGTTTGTGTTTGTGATACTAAGTTTTTTTGAGTTCTTTGTAAATTTTGGATATTAGTTACCTGTCAGAGGAATCACAGGCCATAATTATCTCTTATTGTGTAGGTTGTCTCTTGACATTTTTGACCAATTACTTGGGTGTGCAGAAGCTTTTAAACTAGCTATCATAGAACTGCTAGTAGAAAAATTAGGACCAACAATTCAGCATTTGGGAGTAGGCAAAGACGTTCTCAACAGGACTCCTAAAGTGAAAGAAGTAAAGTAAAAAATCAATGAGTGGAATGCTATGAAACCAAAACTCATTCTTGATGATCCTTAAAATAAAATGCAGCACCCTTAGTATATCATTATCAGAATCTTGTATATATATGGTATTACTTGAATCTCTTAATATATTTTAACATCATATTTCATCACCTGTTCCATGGCTAACTTGCAGTGCAGCATGGATCTGTGCCCTTCCAGGTGAGCCCTGCCACTTCTTTGTCCTCCTATGGTGCATTGTGTTGAACTCCAAAGCAGTATATTGCAGTAACTTTTTTTTTTTGTTAGAAATGCTCTTAATGTTTGCAGATAGGGACTGTGACATTACCCCTCCCTATACTTGCTATGTATGGATATTTAGCATAGGGCTAGTAGGTGTACTTCTAAGAATGTTGAGTGAATTACTAAGATCAATAAAGCCTTCATCCCACTCAAGGAACTCATTGCCTACTGAGAAGATTTAGAAGAACAAATAGTTTTTAAAAATCATCAGTAGACAGTTATAATATACTGTGGTATGAGCTAGTAAAACTCATTTTCAAGTAGGAAGTCATTAAATGCTGATATCTCAAGGGACTGTCTCTTGAAGATAAATCATAGAAGTATAGAAATGTTCATGGTGTCCAGCCATGTTTCTTTGAAATTAGGCTGCTTTGTGACCCTGGTGGTATTTACAGTACTTTAAAAAACAATTTTACTGACTCTTTTAAACTCTATCTCATCTTCTGTCAGTTTTATGAGGATTCAGAAAAGTGGGACAGTATTATTAAATTTTTGGACTGGCTATGAGGCATGAGGGCCATTGTTTCTTTTTCTTATCCTTCTAAAACTATTATAACAATTTTTATACTCCAACAGAGTTTGAAATTATTCTGGTCTTTGAGTTTATTCTTTATACCTAATTAGTTATTATACAGTAATAACTAATTACAAAAAGCCCCCAGTTTCTGTACTCTCTCTAACAATTTAGTAGGACATAATGGATTTTTAAAAACTTGGATCTATTGCTTTGGGAATTCTGATGTTTTAAATGCTGTTGTAGCGTAATTTTGGGAAGGCTGTTGGCGAAGTTCTGCAGCTCTGTCATCTGCCTCTCTTCAGTCTGTTCAACTACTTCTGTTACCTATTAAAGTTTTTTTAAAAATCATTTTAAGGGAAAATATTTTGAAAACCTTTTGTTTACTTGATGCAAATATTTAAGGAAATTGCCTTGCTGACTATTGAGAAAAATCCTTGAAAATATAAAATGTATAGTATTTTATCCCTGAGTACTCTTTTCACACTTCACTTACAGAGGTACCTGAAAGACAGGAGCTGGGGAGTGCTGTGTTTAAGTGTTAGGCAGCGGGGTGTCGTGTCTCATCTGTTTTCTATCAAATACTTGGAGTCCCCACATGATGTTTCCATCGTCTGCTAAGAGAACCTATGAACCAGGGCCTGATAGGGTGGAGTAGAAGGAAGAAATTTTGGGGGATGATGAGAAGCAGAAGTTCAGCACTTTTGAAGAGCAAGGGGAAAGGTGAACAGTCTTGCCAGCATTGTATTGTTCGCATCACAGTACTGAGGGCTTTCATGCCAGGAAGCCCAGGTCAGGTTAGGGTTTTAAGATTTTGGCCAAAGTCTGTTTCAGATGAAAAGTAAATGTTTAAAGGTGCCGACCATTGATAGCCCTTTCTTGCCTATTTTGGTTGGTTACTTCTCGCCCTTGGCCCAAATAGGCTTAGCCCACATGCAAAATCCAGGTCAGTACCATAGTAACCATGTAAATAGAGCACAAAGAGTGCAATTTGCTTTAATATCAAGAAGATGGAAGGAAAACTACACATGGAGATACTTACAGATAACATAGTGGAGGGTACAAGAAAGTATCCTTAGGAGGTAGGCTTGGAATGGACTTTGCCCAAAAATTAATTTGGATCTTAAACAGCTATAATGATTCTTTTTGACCTAGGGAGTAACTGTATCTCTTGAAACACTTTAAAAAGTTGGTAATGTTGATTCAAAACACTATTTTTAAAAACTTACTTTCAAAATGATATTTTTTAGGGAAACTGTAACTGTCATTTTGAAGGATGGTATTCTCTTTAGTAGGGCTTGTAAAAATATCCATGGCCATATGTGAAACAGGTTTAGGGCAGTTTGTTATAAATAAATGAGTTTGTCAAATACATACACACTACCTCCTTTTTTTTTGGCCTCAGAGGAAAAATTCCAGAATCATAGGTAAAGAAATATTGGCATTTTTACAGCACATCCCACACGTAGGTAGAAATTACATTGATATACATGTTTTTAGGAAACAGTAGCTTAAGGACAGGGATTAATTACACTTGGGGAAAAGGTAATATTGGAAAGTCCAGATTTGGATGTGGTTTAGTCTAGGACTTAGAGGCTGGTGAGAACATTATCCTTTATTCTGTCAATGATTGTACAAGAGGCATTGTCTTTCATTGTGACAAACTCACTTGGTTCAAACTACTTTAGTGGCTACAGTACCTTCACTTATAATTAAGAAGACAAAATACATTCATAATAGAAATTGTGTTTAGTTCTACTACCCAAACATAACCTTCGTGAATACTTGTAGTCTTTTTTTGTATGAATATACATATTATATTTAAAGGATGTGTATATAATACGTTTCAATGTAATTTTTACACATATATTAAAATTGGAATCAAGCTATACATTTAGTTTGTAAGGTGCATTTTTATTTCATTCATTTAGCACTTTTGTTTTTATACCTGCTATAATCTAGTGATTTAATATCCATTACGTATTTTCCCAAAATAACAGCACTTAATATTTTGTTTTAATTTATTGAACTTGTTCTTTATTATTGGACATTTACATTGCTTCAGGGTTTTGCTAACATAGTTAATGATAGCATTGTCTTTTTGCCACTTCAGTTCTTTTGTTTCAGTATTTCTGATTGTTTTCTGAAGAAAATATTTTAATCCACAATTTAATGGTTCTGAGTTTGGGTAAAATTAGATGGACTTAAGTTTTTATAGAACCCAAACTGTAGGATATTCAGGAGAAAATTCAAGATACAATATTACTATAACTGTCTTTCCATTAACCCAGAATGCTAGGTGGATTTTAAGTAGAGTTTAGCATCACCTCATTGCTGTTGCATAGAGTTCTACTATTATGTGATTGCCCAGTATGTAATAGGTATTTGTTATGGGACATAATGTTGTTGTAAACTGGTTTTTTTTTTTTTTTTGTCTTATTGCTGTTCTCAGATACATATCTGAGACCCTTCAGCATCCAGTTTATGTGTGTAAAGCGGTGTTTAGGGCCTAATCCTGGGCACACTTCTGGGTCAGTGATGCTGGAAAAACATTTCACCTTTCTATGACCTTAAGGAACAAAGTAAGGAAGCATTTAAAAGAAAAGTCTTACACAGTGCGTATATGTATTCTTTGTATTGCATGATAGTCAACAAATATTTTATTGGATTTTGAACTATATATGATAAGTGGCTCCTTAAATGCACCCTGCAGTAGCTTATGTCTGTAAAATTAGAGATAACTAGTAGTTTACCTGTCCTCCCCCTCCCTCCTCCTCCTCCATCTCCCCCCGCATCACCCCCTACCCGGGTGTGTGCACATATATGTCTTCTTTTCCTCAAACATATGATTTGATTCATTTCAGTAATTTGTGGCATCTACAAATATTTAGTCAAGTGTTTAATCTTCCCATGAAATGCTTCAGAGTTTGTCATATGAAGTCATTGGTTTCTCTTCAGTGCTAAGTCATAGCAAATTATCATCTTTTTTAGTTGATTTTGTAGAGTGTTAAGTGCTATTTAAATTTCCTTAGATATGAAGCCATTTATTTTTCTCCTAATCACTTAAAATAGCATGAACTAATCAACTGGAGTTTTCCTCCTTTTTATGAATATACTGATCTACCTCTGACTCACGTGCATGCTTCTGCCTTTAGGTCAGTGGGAACTTTTCCCAGCCATGTTTACTTTTTTTCCTTTCATTCCTAATTTCTCTCAGGAACAAATGGCAGCATAGTTAAGCATTAGAAACTTTTTGCTGAAGGTGCTAACCTAAACATCAGTGCCAGGATACGACTGAGACTTAATAGACTAATTAATTTGTCTACTGCACCCTGACCTGGGAATTACATACAATGGGTTATACTTATGGAACTGAGAGCCTGGGATCCAGGGTAGAGAAAATGCAACTTTTGTATGCTTTATACATCAACATGCAATTAATACTAGCTTCTTTAAAAAAATAGTAAGTTTTGAAAGTGGAACCATATTGCATCAGGTGTTCTTGAATGTTTGATACTGTAAGAGTCTGTGTGCCTTTTTGTTTCAATTTTCTTCTTTCCTATTTCATAGTATTACCAAATAAAACTCTTGCATTATTTGATCCAAGTGTGTACATACTATTGACCTTCAAAAGAGCAAAATTATGTGTAATACTGCAGTTTCTCAATTATCTTTTCAATTAACGTGTGTTCTCATAACAAGCACAGTAACTCAGAAAAAATATGAATTTGAAGCTTGAATGGCATTTTGAAACTTGTTTGTGCTATGAATTCCTCACTATGGTATTCACACGTCTTTCAGCAAGAAGATTAGTTTTGTTTCCTTTTATTTCCTTTTCTCACTTGTCCATTTTAGAGGTAGTTTGAACATATTTCACTGACAACATTTGACCACTGAATTCATGGCACTGAAGAGAAGATGTATTGAATAAATCTATTAATATTACTACATCAATCTATTAATCTTGACCTGTTTCTTCTTGTTCATGCATTGGCTTTGGATCTTGTGTACTTCCAGAGGCACTAAACAATCTTTTTCTGGTCAGACGTTTATTTAGAACAAAGTGTTAATATTTTGATAGTTTGCATTTGGAAGCGTTCGTGTGTGCTGAGCTCAGGTGAGGCACTCTTCTAGGCACTGCTGATAAAGTGGTGAACAAGTCTGGCATTTCCTAGCTCTGCTGGGGCTTGCATGGAGGAAGTCACAAACTGAGTAAACAGAGTAATGACAAAACTTGAGGCTGTGATGTGAAAAGTGAAACAAAAGATAGGGAGTGGGGTGTGTGTGTGTGTGTGTGTATGTCTGTCTGTCTCTGTCTGTCTGTAGTAGCCAAAGTTTTTAGGGAATGGCTTTCAGAGAGATAATCACAGAACAAGAACTAAGCGGTGAACTGGTGGCCTTTAAGACATGCTGATCTCATTCAGTTAATGGCAGTCACTTGACCTGAAGGAATATGCAAGATTTCATATGCTTCTCAATAGAGGTGTAATCCCTGAGACATAGGAGACACTCAGAGTATGTTAGCCAGATAAACGAAATAGATAAATAGGGGTAATATGACTTAAAGATGTCACTTCCAGTGGTGGAATAAAAGGTTTAAGTTTTGTATGCATTTTGTTGTTGTTGTTATTGCTAAAATGTAATGCTAGCCTGACACTGAATTTTTCCCCTGCTGCAGTGATTTATTATTTCTTTTGTCTTACAGGTTGCAGAGTGTTCAAGAGTGTAGATGCACCTGAAGTGGACATCTCTTGTATAAATCCAGTAAGAAAAGACTGCTTTTATGATAGGGTCTTGTGCTACAAATTTTAGGGCATATTTTTATGTTGGTCTTCTGAATGAAGCCAGAATTGTCATGATAATATGTCTCATAGAAACTGTGTCATTGATACTGACACACAAAATCATTTAATGATTTTTGCCTTAAGTTCACTGAGGCCATTTTCCACTTATCTAAGCAGGTCACATAGAAGTTAGTTAAGGTGTTACAGCAGTAATTTGAATTCTGGGGGTTGAGTGGTTTCAAGTGAAGTTAAGAAGTCAAATAGCACAAAGGTCGAACAGAATGAGTGACAGTAGACTTGACTTTTTGCCTTCAGATGAATTTTTTGAACCTATTTTGAAAAGTAAGCCTGATGAACTGGCATGTTTGCAGCCTCTTCACTTTGACAGGCTTCTTGGAGAGGAGCAGGAGAGGTGGAATTCTGTTATCTCTGAAACTTGTTGTTTAAAAGACATTCCAAGATCACAGGTAGATAAACAGTTTCCAGTTTAGGCTTTAAAATATTAATCTTGACCTGTTTCTTCTTGTTCATACATTGAGAACCACAGTTTTAAAGATAGAAAGTATTTTTAATTTATTCTTAAGCTAAGAAAGGATTTGTCTTTCAGCAAGGACTCACGTTAAATGTTGCTCAGAATTCTTTTCCTGACTCTCTTCTCTCTTAGTTTGTTTTCATCTACACCTGTGCTTTAAGTGATCATGATTCTATTCCCTGCATCCCTTAGCTTAGCTTCTCATCATTTCTCTGTTAGACTCCAGTTTCTTATCATCTGTCCATTTTTCCTTCTGTTCAGAGTGCCTATCATTTAATCAGCAGAGTGGACTCCCGATGCTGTTATTCTCCTTAAAGTGACTTCTGAGTGCCTTCAGGGCTGGAGGAGTATGTCCTGTTGGAATATAGGCCCTCCAGTTTCATCATTGAGTCCTTGGCTGCCATTCTTTTTTTTAAAGGGAGAAGGACAGTGGGAGAGAGAAAGAGAGAAATAATTTTTATTTAGTTTTTCATGCAGCTTTTGTTGCTCTAAGACTTCATTGTGTATGTGGTGCTGGGGTTTGAACTTGTGTACTCCTGCATGCTGGGCAAGCGTGTAACCACCAAGCCACCACTTTAGCCCCCTTGGCTGCCATTCTTAACCTTGTCCTTGTCACTATCTTTTCCATACCCACACTTGGACCCTGTGCGTTTTTGAATAGTTCATTATGTCTGCTCACTCATCTGCTCACAGTTGTGTTTCTTTGCATTTGCCATTCCAGCTTTCTTGAATGTGATTCTAAGAAATCACATTTACCTGGCAAATTTTATTTATACTTCATGATTCTGTTTAAAGGAAATATGCCTTTCTCTGTGATATCTTTCCTGGCAGAGTTGATGAAGTATACGTTGATTATTTTAATTTGTAAAGGGATAAAACGGGGGAAAGAACAATGAATGATGGTTGAAGTGGACACCAGTGATATATTAGAAAGAGGTTAGTTTACATACAGTGACAAATAGTTAAGCACTAAATAAAAATGTCAAATGGAAAGTGGGACAATTAAAAGAAGAATCTTATGTGACTTGAATATCTCTCTGAATAGGTTCTGTGCAATGGTTCTGAACAATATTTAATGAGATCAAAAAATGTTATAGCTAGAACATTGTTCATCTTTGCGGAAAAAACAAAGAGAAAAGCAGAACTAAAAGCACACCATCAAAAAGCCAGATTAATTAGGTTTCAAGAGAACAGTTTAAACTCATGCATGCATACGGGACCATTCCCTGGGGGATCAGCAAAGAGGAATCAGAGTCTGGAGAGGTGGCTCATCAGTTATGGTGCCTGCCTGGCATGCACAAAGATGTGGGTTTGAACCCCAGCACCACGGACACAATGAAGTATCGGAGCAATGAAAGTCACATGAAAAACTAAAAAAAAAATAAAATAAAATAAATAAATAAAAAGAAGAACCAGGGAGAGTGTGCAGAAGGTTGTAGACCAACCAATTAATTAAGTAAGTCTGCAAGGCTGAACTCTATATCCACAAGAGGCAGCTATAAAATTCTCACTTGCATAATAGTTCCCTGAGAGCTTTGGGCTGATTCCGTCATACACATGAGAAATGAAGAAAATTTAGGGAACTCCCAGCCATGTTGTTCCCATTGGGTCCTGAGGTCTCCTGCTAACTGTTACCTCTCTACATTTCAGTATTTTCATATGTGTTTTATATATGTTGTCCAGGATTTTTAGCAGTGTTAGCAGGAGGATCAGAAGAGCTCATACTCCTTTGATCTAGAATTACTTAGTCCTATTTTGGTCCTTGAAATTTGTTGTTGGAGCATGTTGAATTGATAGATTTTTGTTGAAAGGGAAATAGTGGTCTCAATATGCTTTGCATTCTGAGGCACTGAAGAAGATAACTGTAGTGATAGTTTACATTTACTATATTCCAAACCCTCTTTACAAACACATTATAATTTGAACAATACACATTTCTACAACAATTCTATGTAGAATGGAAGCTAGGACAAAAAGAGGTCTATGAGCTTTGCCTAAGATCCCAGATGGTCAGATTCCATAATCGGAACTCTGAATCATTGTATCCCTTCTGCCATAAGGCAAATAAATGTTTCAGAGTTCTGATGTCCTCAATGAGAATCTCAAATGGGAATCACCAACTTTTAGCAAAGCATTATGGGTACTAATGATGGACCTCTTACATTGATGTATATAATTCAAATAAACTACAGATTTAAAGATTTCCCTACATTTCTTCCTTTTTCTAGAATTAATTTTATAGCTTCTGTTATTAAGGTCTAACCTACTGTTATGAGCTAAAATCAAGATAATAAGTAAACTCTTCAATACAAATTTAGTAGTTCTTGACAACACGTTGGTGTGTGATATCATTATGTTGTCCTGACCTGTTAAAGACTTCAGTTTGAAAGCAGGTTTAAGGGTCCATTGTGTGTGCATATTTGGAAATTTTCTTAGATTAATGTACTAGTTTTTGCTTGATATTGTGAAGTTTGAGAAGTTCATAAACTTTGTTAAACCTGTTATGTCCCATTGTTCAATATTATAGGGCATCTATAAAAATTTAAATTGAGCAATCTTATAGGTTACCTGTGCAATTTTGTTTTTATAGGTGTCCTATATATAGGATGATGGACCATAATGGATTTAAAGACAGGTCTAAAGCAATCTGATAACTAACATTTGATGTATCATTGCAGCTTTCTAATTTTCTGCTAAATTCTTTATAAGTTGCCTATTACTATTGCAACTTGGTAATATGTAGTGGAAAAATCACATTTGTTATTATATACATTGTTACATTTTCTGATTTTCATGGTCCGGTCGTAACTTTCTCCAGATATTACCTAGGAAATGTCACTTTTTTTTGGTGTGACGTAGTTTAAAACCAAAACTATTTTAGGACACCTTTACCATGAGTGAGGAAGGCCAACATTCATGAAATTCCCTGGTGGACTTCAAGAGTTTCCTAGGTAGTCGCTCTGGTCAGTGCTTTAAACTAAATTGTTTGCTTTGAATCAAATACTTTTACAAGTTAATTCCCTCAGTCCCTATTTTTCTTTTTTGTTGAGGATCTAGGCCAGTAGCACTAATGGCTTTGGAGGTTATTATTATGCTGTAAAAATCAAACATTTGTGAAATAACAAGAATTGACTGGCAGAGTACAGTTAGATGCTGAGTCTGGTGTGTTGGTTTCTCACCTGACTTCTTATAGATGGAGGCTTTTTCAATGTTGCCTCTCAGAGTTTCAACATGTCATAGTGTTAGGGATAAAAATTTCATAGTCTTGACAGAGTTATAAGTTCTCGAAAAATGTTTTGTGTCTTATTGCAATTGTTTAACATGTGAAGAAATAATGTTTACTGAGTTGTAGGGTAGATATAGGCAGTATTCACGCGAGGCCAGTAGATTGTGGATTAGAATGTAGCTTTTTACTAAATTAAGTGTCTCTCTATCGTAGCCCTTGCTATGCACTAAGGCCACCATAACTGCATTAAATATGCTTTTCATATTTATGCTGAAGTGAATGTTCCCAAGCTCCATCACTTCTCCCTCTGTTGGTCTCCAGAATTTATTCCTGAAGTTCATTTTTACTAACACAGCAATCCTCTTCAAGACTTTTATCCTTAAATAACTGGAATAAATGAGTTTTGGCACAGACTTTTAACTGATTTTTCTAACCCCCTGCAGAATGAATACCTGCTCTGGTTGTTTCTTTCTTTTTTCCTTTTTTCTTTTTTTGGTACCAGAGGTTGAACCCAGGGGCATATAACCACTGAGCAAATTCCCAGCCCTTTTTTAAATTTCACTTATTTTATTAAAGAAAAAGGGAGAAAGAATCAGGTTTATTTTTCATCGGGTTTTTTGTTTTTCATCCACTTTGCTGTTTATGTAGTGCTAGGGATTGAACCTGGGTCCTCTTGATGCCAGGCAAGTGCTCCACCTCTGAGCCACTGCTCCAGCCCTTTATGTTTTATTTTGAGACAGGGTCTTGCTAAGTTGTTTAGGGCCTCACTAAGTTGTTGAGGCTGGCTTTGAACTTGCAATCTTTCTGACTCAGCCTCCTGAACTACTGGGATTAGAGGTGTGCACCACTGTGCCCAGTACTACTCTTACTTTTGAAGTACATGATAGTAAGAATAAATATGCAGTAAATGCTTATTGATTGATTAGAAATTAGTTCTTGGACTGGAGAAGTAGCTCAGTGGTATCGTGCTTGCCTGGCATGTGTGAGGACCCAAATTCGAACCCCAGCACCACATACATAGCTAAGTGTTGGAACAATGAAAATCACATGAAAAACCAAACAAAGTTGAGTCTCTCTCTCTCTCTCTCTCTCTCTTTAAAGAAAAAAAAGAAATTAGTTTTCAGAGGCTGAAAGTCAGATATTTCATTTGGATGTTGGGAATTTTATTAAGGAGTTCACATTTTGTTCTTCCTATTTGGAGAAAATCCTGTGAAGTTCTAGGTTCTTTCTCCATCTATCTTCAACATTTTAGTTGTAAAGCCTGTACTCAGCTCTCTTACAGGTGATGAAAGAAAAACAAAACAAAACAAAAAAACAAAATAAAAAAACTAAAGAACTGGTGATTGCTTACTTTGAGTGACTAAATGTTTAGTACTTACCAATAATTTTTTTTTTTTTTTAAAGAGAGAAGGACAGTGAGAGGGAGAGACAGAGAGTCAATTTTTATTGAGTTTTTCACATGGCTTTCATTACTTTGACACTTAGTTGTCTAGGTGGGTGCTGGGGTTTGAACCCGTGAACTTGCACATGCTGGGCAAGCACCTTAACCACTGAGCAACCATTCCAGCCCCACTTAACAATAAATTTAAAATTAGTTTTTTCTTTATAGAGATTTTCCATTTTTATTTGTGAGATATTTAGACAATTGTAAAGAAGAACATTATAATGAAAGTTTAGCAGGTGGCATAGGCAGCATAAATAAATAAAAGGAAATCAGCATATATAAAGGACATTTTCACAAGTCAGTGGGATTTTTGAATTGGTAATGATTCACTTTTCTGGGCTTATTTTCAGTGTGTTGGCTGTATGTTTTCAAGAAGAAAAATGAAAGGCAAATCTGATTTTACTTTTTTGCCTTTTCATCAAAGATTTTTTAGTAAAATTGTTGTTGCTGAAAACTGGGCGGAGAAAGTTGTGTGAACATTCCCTTCTATTGTTTTGTGTCTCAAATGTCACTCATCCATTTCCAACAGGTGTCCTGCCAGCTGTGCCCAAGTGGTTCCAATGATTTAGATTCTGTTTCAACACTTACCTTGTATTGTGGCTATTTATTGTAAAAGGAGTTCTCTGATTACAGAGGTCTTTGGCACAGACAAAAGGCCAGGAGACAGAAGAGCCAGTCTTAATTTGAGGTTTACCTGCTCATTGTTACTGCTTTGGAAAAAGGAAAAAGAGTGGGTGCTGAGATTGCTTTGTGTGTAGTGCTGGCACTGATAAATGGACTTTTCTTTTAATCTTGTGTACTTTGGCATGTATATTTATGTTGTGGCAAGGAAGAATTTAAATGGAGTCAGAATAACTTTATTTTCACAGCTGCATGAAGATACAATGAAAGACAGTTCTAGTTGTCAGAAATTTTAGAGCTATGTGGGCTATTAAAATTGAAAAGATCTCTTTTATTTTGCGTCTTTGACAAAGAAGTGAGCAACATGTAATCTCTTTTCTATCTATAAAGTTATAGAGTTAGTAATCATAAATAACTGGGAACAGGAAATTATATGAACGTATCCCCCTTTTGTCAAGATAATAAAAGCAAACTTCAGAACTTCTGAATATATGTTTCATGCTGCTGAGATTAAACTATTCTTTGCTTTTCATTAATCAACCAAATAAATAAGATTCAATAGACAGTATATCAAAGTTTCTCATGCTGATAAGGATTTGCCTTCAGCTATAAATAGTCATGATTGAAACATCTTATATTCAAACTATAGTTCTGTAGTTCAAAATGGTAAGAGGTACCATGTTTAAATGTCATCTTATAGCTGATAACAGATATAACTGTTGCTGTCACTTTGTTATATACTACTATTGTATTGAACTGTACCCTTATAGTTGAATTCTAAGTAAAAGCAGGTGCTAAGAAATGTTGCCTTAGAGATGCAAGAACTGAAGAGTATATCTAAGCTGACAAATATAGTCTTATGTGCAATATTGTAAATGTATTTGCTCTTTGTGGACAGAAAAAACTTACTAGGACCTAGGAAATGATCCAGAATTTTCTTTGCATTTGTATACGTATATACTATATTATATATGTGTATCTGTTTATACTGTATTATACAGCTGTTCTTCATGACAGTGATCCCAAGGTACTGAAGTGTCCTTTGCCATCATCAACCTTCCAATGTTAAGTTTAGAACTTTCCTTTTAACTGGAAACTTGAAGAAACCAGACCTCTTCATTCTAAGAATGGTCCAGTATAAGTTGATCCCTGAACTGAAAGTCCAATCTGAAATTATTGTTTGTTTGTTTGTGGTGCTAGAGATGGAACCCGAGGCCTTATAAATGCTAGGCAAGTAGCCTACCATTGAGCTACATCTGCAGCCTCTAAATCTGAAACTTTTTGAGCATCAATAGGTAAAAATCTAAAATCCTCACCAATCAGAAGCACTTCTGGTTCTGAGCATTTTGGATAAAGGATTCTTAACCTGTGTGTACAGACTAGTATGGTGGAGGACAAGCTGGTTGTGGGCTCAGTTATCCTGAATATGAAGTCTTGCTTATATACTCTCCACTCTGTAAGACTTTGGGTGAATTATTAACATGTCCATTCCTCTGTATCTTCATCTCCAAAAAGAGGGTAATAATAGGACCTATTGCATAGGTTTGTTTGAAGGTTGAATGAATTAATATGCATACCATGCTTTGGACAGTGTCCTGCATCAAGAACACTTGGTCCTCCCATACTTGATGACTACAGCTTGAGAAGTGCTTTTGCAGGAAAGTGAGACTTTAGCCTTGTTTCTCACAAGCTTCACTTTAAGTTAAGGAAATGGAAATGGAATGCCATAAATAATTTATTTAAGGTAAAACAAATAGTGGCAAATTTGGGTCTGAAATTTAGACCTTTTTTTCTTATTAAAATTGAGGTAAAATTCACATACCATAAAACTAACTGCTTGAAAGTGTATAGACAATTCAGTTACATTTAGTATGTTCACAGGGTTGTGCAGCCTTCATCTCTGTCCAGTTAGTGAAGACTTCATTGCCTGATAGGAAACTCTTTAAGTAGTCACTCCTCAGTGTCCTTTCAGCCCTTAGTGACTGGTAAGCCACTTTTCATCTCTAAGGATTTACCCACTCTGGGTGTTTCAAATAAATGGAATCCTACAATATGTGACCTTATAATAGACCTTTTTCAGTATGCTGAATTTGTTCTGTTTTTATCTCAAGAAAATTCCAATAACTTCAATAGTTATTATTTAGACATTTTATTTTCAAAATATATCTTTTTTCTGATTTAGAACTTAAGATAATTAAAATGCTGACAATATATATAGTAGAAAAATACTTAATGTTCATGTATTTTATAGTCATATAAAAAATCCTCACTTGGATGATGGTTTACATGTTCGGTTATAAAATAACCTAAAATGAGGAAACCAGACTCTTCTACATTGGTATCTGACCCAGGATGAAACTAATTAGTATTCTATGCCATAAAAAGTGGTGGCAGGTTTTTAATTCACAGGTGTAAACTCTTAAAATTAATAAGACATGATTGCCTTGCATTTCTCTGGAGATCATGACTTAATTCATTATGCTTATGCTAGCTATATCACTAAAATAATGGTTTTATGTGTTTAGATGACCTTATACAGTATTCCTTCAGTGGCCTAATGATTTATATGTAATAATTGCAAAGCCTTGTGGTCACAGTAAGGGATCAGTGAAATGATGATGGTTGTACTTTTGGGACAGTTCTGGTGGTGGGGGAAATGACTAAAATCTCATAGAGAGGATGTAAATACCTGCCTTCAGTGTTTTTTTTTTTTTAAAGATGAACTTATTGCCTTATTGTAATGCTACCATAATGTTTATGGTGCAACCTGTGTACCTCCATTGACTGGAGTGTTGAATGGCTTGACTGTCTGGGACATGTAATAGATTCCAGCCTTTTTCCGTGACATCATTATTATAACAGACTTCTTTGAGAATATGAACAGCAGCTGTGCACTTTTGTGAGCTTTACATTATGAACCATAACAACTTTTCAGCTCTATACAAGTGATAGGGCAGCTTGATCCTTAACAAATGAAGCCAAATTTTGAGCTGTGAAACTGTTAACAGATCTAGTAATGACATGGGCCCCATGTATGGAACGTTTCATCATGCAACAGGGGAAATGAGTGACAATCATTTAGCACATTGGCTAAAAGGTTTTTCTTTACCTTTTGTTAGGTGTAGCTTCACAGAGTCAATACAGAATTATAATTTATGTGTCAATACCTTATCATACATATCTTCACATGAAATACCTAAGTTTAATTTTATTTTGAAATTTTGATCAGATTTTCCAACATTTCAGTGTTCCATTTTCCATCCCTTAAGCAGAAAAACAAGAATTATTGGTCCATAAGGATAAAAGTACTAATTCCTACCACAAAAATAATAATCTGATGATAGAAAACCAATCTCTTGGTTCAATATCCATGGATTACTTAAGTATAGGAAGAGACATATCTATTTCTAATCTGCATAATGGTAAAGCAAAAATAAAATATCTTAACAGCAAAATTTATTTAGCTATTGTAGACCTCCTGTAAAATTCTTTACTGACTGTTTGCCTCATCAGTTCTTTTTTCTTGAATATTTAATACTGTGATTGGTAGTATAAACTATAGGATTTCCATGTTTGTTTTCTCTAATGAAAATGTAGCTTAGTAATAATTTTGGAATAATGTGTTTTCCTGGGAAAGTTCAATTATGCAGAGTATTTTAAACAGATCAAAATTCGTGAGATGGGAACATTTTTAGAAGAATATCTTTTATAATTCCTTGTTATAAATCTAGACACTTGGAATAACAATGATCTCACAAATCTTTATGAACAAATCTTCCTAAATGTAGTGAGCATTGCTTGGAATGTTGGTGAATATATTTGTTATCTCTTATGACTCTTGGCAGTGAATGCTTGACTTTTTAGATTTTTGTCACCACTTTTTTTTCAATGGGGATTCTTGTTTGGCAAAATTCAAGAATACATAATATTTATTTTTCTTTCTCAGAGTCCCATTGAAAATTACAGAAAAATTATAACTTTTAGAAACATCCACTCTTGGCAGTTTTTAATGAATGATAATTCTTAACTCCTATCAATTTTATCTTTGTTTTCATGTATAACTTTAATATATCCATTAATTTGATGTGAGGATGTTATGGATGAGACAACTAATATGTAGAGGAAAAAAATTGATCTAAAGAAAGGTCTTACAATACAACTTCTTACAACTTCCAGAAGGCACTGGAACAAATTTGAAGTAAATTACATATAATTGAATTTTCAATAGTGAAAATTGAACCCATAGTACCTATTGCTAAGAATAACCTAAAATTATGAATCTGCTCTTATAAATTTTAACGTCTCTTACTAAATTAGTTTATTCAGTCAAGCAAAAAAGCCAGAATTGGATAACTGTAAGTGCTTCCTCTTAAGTGCTGTATTGTGAGATTAGAACTCATGGTTTATGCCATGATTTAAGGAAAGGTCCTGACTTTAGAGGTGTGCTTTTAGGATTCAATTTAGATTGATTTATTATCACTCCAAGATGATAGATTCAATGTGATATATACTGAATGAATCTGGGAAGAAATTCCAAATACAATGATTTAATGAATTCCTTTAACAAGTAGTATTTTTTAGTCCAGAGAATTCCAGACATACCTATTAGGTTGGTTTAATACTGTTTCTACTCTTATGTCTTAGTGATGGTACTTTAAGGACCTGGATACGGTGAAAGATAGTGGAAGTTTGCTTAGGAATATTGGCGTGGAATAGGCCCATCTTAGAAAACTATCGTTGTTCTTCCCAGATGCCTGCTCCTATGAGCTCTTTTGTGGCTGTTATTTGTGTGGGTGTTGAGGGCTGGAGCATCCTCGGGCTTGTATAGCCCTGAGATGAAAAGCATAGTAGGTGCTTAATTTAAATGTTAATTGAAGTAATGTGCTTGCCTAGGAACTGAGATTTGGGATTCGGGTCATTACCGTTATTTTATTTTATTTTTAAGAGAGAAGGACAGAGAGAGGGAGAAAGAGTTAATTTTATTTAGTTTTTCATGTCAGTTTTGTTGATGTGACACTTCCTTGTGTACATGGTACTGGGGTTTGAACCTGCATCGTCGTGCACGCCAGACAGTAACTGCTGAGCCACCACTCTAACCCCAGGTCATAACCTCTTTGTGTAATGGGACTCGCAGGATAAATAACCAAAAACAGTAAAATAAAATTGAGTTTTTCAGCTGCCTGGCCTGTCTTAGCTCGTTTAGCACTAGCCCTTCTTCCAGTTTCACTGTATTCTGGAAAGGGGCCTCTTTCAGCCCTTGCCACCTCTGGCTGTTTGTAGCCTAAGTCCTACACCACACTTATCTTAACAGGCTTCTTTATTTTTCCAGTACTCACAGGCTCAGGTCATGCTATTGCTGCTACTCTGCCACTACTGTTACCACTAGCCACAATTTATTGATGTCCATCATGTGTTAAGTACTTTACTGATGCTAATTTATTTAATTCTCAGAATCCTATGAGACAAGTATCATGTCCAATGATACCCACTAGATAGGGTGCAGTGCTTTCTACTGCAGAACTCTGTCCTGAGCCTCTTCCTGGTCATAGTTGTTGCTCCTTCATGTCAGGTACTTGCTTTTTTCTAGCTTCAGCTGTGTGCTTGTGTTTCATATTCTGCCAGAGTGCCTTTGTGCATACCAGGTGGGCACTGCTGCGGTAAAACCGGCAGAATCACTCTGACCCTAGAAGAACCAGTGTGGTGAGGAGCATGAAGGAGACTTGAAGTGAAGAAGAGGGAGAAAGGGCCAGGGAAGCACTAGAGGGGGAGAGAGAGAGAGAGAGAGAAAGGTGACATTCAAAGTTCTCTGTCTGTGATCAGAAATTCTCAGGCTTTCAAGCCAGATGTATTGTAATCAAGAATAAAGTCAACATTTCTTCCTGAAACCAAATGAATGAATAGACTTTTTTTTCCTTTTAAGAGAAGGACAGTGTGAGAGAGAGATAGAATCAATTTTTATTGAGTTTTTCACATGGCTCTTGTTGCTTTGACACTTAGTTGTGTACGTGGGTGCTGGGGTTTGTTTGAACCCGTGTACGTGCACATGCTGGGCAAGTGCTGCAACCACTGAGCCACTGCTCCAGCCCTGAATGAATAGACTTTTGAGGTATCTGATATTCCTCATTTAAGTAGGAGCTAACAGCAAGTGTAAAGGAAGGATGAGGCTTTGTAGTCCCTGCGCTTAAGCTTAGGTTCTTTCTTTTAAAGGGTGGGTCCATATACCCTGAGTTCCTCATCTAACCATGCAGCTTTGGGCAACTTCTATAATTCTCTGAGCTGAAGTTTCATCATTTGTAAATTGGAGATTGTCATCCCAGATACTGGCTGTATAACAATCTCTTGGTTTCTTTCTCCCTTTGTTTTTAAATTATAGGTATCCACAAACAGCTGAAGTTTGATAGATCACAGCCTGTGTCTGGGCTTGTGTGGAGGTCCAAAGATGGTACTGTTGGGGAGGCTGTGAAGTATGCCCTGCTCAAGAGTCTGGGCATTACTTTCTGGCTAGTAGGGAGACACTCAAAGTATTTAAGCAGTTTGTTAAGAGTTCTCTGATAACAGTGATTGAAAGTAGGCAAAAGGATATGCCATCACAGGTAACTAAACCTGTCTTTATTTTCTGGAATGTATTAGTTGGATTAAGCGTGTTTTTCAATAAGCTGCATTCTGAAAAGGAATAAAGTTGAAGCTAGTTAAGACACCATCCTTAGCAACGATGGATTTATAAGTCTGCAAGTGAAGGTTCATTCATCCTTTTAATTCATTCAGTAATGTTAATTGGTGGATCTACCAGGTGCCAGACATAAATATGTTACTTCCTCAAAAAAGAAATTTAATCTTATCAAGCTGCTGCCTCATGTGGAATAATTGAAATAGGTTATTGTGAGTTTGGGGAAGAAGGATAAATAGCTCCTTGGAAACTTTTAATTGACCCAAAAAATGTGTGAATTATCTCTATTTCTCATTTGTACATACTTCTTAATTATTAACATTTAAAGGCAACACATTTTAGAAAATCACTCATTAAGTTTTTAAAAGACAAACATTTGGTTTCACTAGCAAGTAAAGAAAACTGTGCCACAGACTGTTTATGTCACGTCTGCCATGTTTCTGTCTAGTCTACAGTACTTTCTGTGCACGATTGGAATAGGTTGAGTTTCTCTTCCAGAAGTTTTATTATGGGGAACAAACAAGTCCCATCTAGACTTTGGTTTTAGTATTTGTCACAATATTCCTTTCTTCATCACCATTAAAATACCAGCTGGGATTTCCTTCATGGAGCATATTTTTATAGTAAGATAAAGACATCCGAAGCTAGTTCAGCTTTTACTAGCTAACGCTAGGTATAGAGTACCTGCTGAAGGCATTGCTTTAATTTCTTTTTGTGAGAGCTAGATAGAGAGATCACAAGGATAAACCTGCCTGCTCAGGTTTATGGAATTGTTACAGAATTTAGAAGTCAAGAGACTGGGTTAGGAGGAAAGTAGACTGGGATTTGTGATTACACCAATAGACTCATGAATTGCTATAACCTCCATCAAATTGCTTATGTAAGCTTTTTGACTAGGATTCAGTTTTCTCAACTATAAAGTGGATCTTTTTATTTCTATGTGATAAAAGTCACTTAAAATAAAAGTCCTCAGAGATAAGTATCTGACTTTACATTAGCCTTAATGAATGCTATTTTCCTCAAAGAAATGTTTTTAACCTCTATACAGGAGCATGAAAGAGCATGTCATATATACTTATCATGAAACTGCCCCTGCAACCACCAAAAAGCAAAATCCTTGCTAAAGTTATATGTTTGTACTTGATTCTTTTCTCTAAGTAAGCTAAAAAAAAAAACTGCATTTTATTCTCATTTTTCCTTATTTCTCTGTTATTACAGGTTTAACATTTTATATTTGTAAGTGGTTTTCTATGTACAGGAGACCTTTACATCTATTAATAAATTCAGTTCTGGGAATATGTTATTTTAAGCATTTTGTGTGCAGTTTGGACCCCCATCCTTTTCTGTCACCTCTCTGACTTTGAGCCTTCTCAAAGAGCCTTCTCTTTGTTGCTCTTTAGTTTTTCCTTCCTCCAGAAGGGGGAACTTCTTAGAGTTCATCCTTAGCATACATCACTGCCAGTTTCAGAGCTTTGAAGCAGTGATTTTCTGTGCTTTCCAAGAACATCCTTTTGCTCTCAGCCAGAGCATGGAGGTCATATGGGAGGTGAGCTAAGGACCTCCATGGTTTCTCACTATTCTTTGTGAGGAATCAGCAGAGACGGGTTTGAGCAGATCAAGGTCTGCTTTATTCCCTGGAGCCTAGGACAAATCTGGCTCATTACCATACTTTAGCTTTGCTCATTGCTTCTCTCTGGCAAGAATTTTCTCAGCCTTTATTTTCTCCTCATATATTTCATGGCTGGGTAAAAGAGTGAGAGTTACTCTATTAAGATCTTGACTTACAGATCTGCAGCTTTGACTCGATTGCTAAACTTTCCACCTCTGCATCGAAGATTGCCATATTTTGCTGCTCAGATTGTGCACTGCACCATGTTGCAGACTCAGTTCACCTAGATTACAATATATGGAATACACAATTGCCTTTGCAGGATTTTTATGAGAATTAAGGATTACGTGAACCCATAAAGAGAGTAGTTAAACCTAAGAATAAAGAGTGTGGACCCAAGCTCAAGTACTTGGTACCATAGCTCAGGCCTTCAGCTTAACAGCCATGTGATCTTGGGCAAGTTATTTATCCTTTCTGTGTCTTATGTTCTTTATTTTTAAAAGAGGAAAAACAGTACCTATCTCAAAGGGGTATTTTGAATGTTAACTGCATTAATATTTATAAAATATGTAGAATGGTTCTTACATACTGAACTCCCAATAAAAATTAGCTGTTTTTCTTACTGCATGAATATTACTTAATATATGAAATGGTTTTTGGTAATTCCTGTTGTCATTTAAGACTTATCCTTTGCATTCGTGGCCCTTCTCCTTTGGGTTTTTCTTAACCCCTCTATGCTTTAGCTATCTTTCAGCTCTCCTTTAGAATTCCATATAGCAGCAATTATAGCCAATATGCATTAGATATTAAATAGTGTTTCTGTCTCATTGAAGTGGAAGAAACCTGAAGGCCAGGACCATGATCTGTACCTTCGTGGTGTTCTTAGTTTTTATTTTTAGCCTTTCTCCCCTGCAACTAGTCAGTTGAACACATCCAGTTTCTGCCCTCTTCTCAAGGCTTGAGGTTTGAGGATTGTAGAAGACCACAGAAACTTTGTACTCACAGTCTCTCTCTTAAAGATTCTATAATGTGGCTTGATTGTTGAAAATTAACATACACAACAGTGAACAGTTCGAAATGCAGTTTAATTCCATAGTATATGTTTAACCTGATCATCGAAAGAATAAAGAGAGCTATGCCTATAAGAGCTAAGTTTATGGGAGGAGGCTCTTGATAAGGTACCACTTAAATGGAATTGTACGTGGGTCGATGAAGCTGGGCTCAAACAGTGCTGAGAATTATGTTAGTACTACTAGCCAATGCTAATGTTAATCAAGAGCATACAGTAACTGGGTATATCCACCATCCTACCATTAGCACTGTTTTATAAATGAAGAATCTGATGTTGCCAGTAGATTTTATTTAGTTGTGAAAGTTTTTCTTTCTTGAGTTCACAATTAAATGAAAGCATTTACAGTTATTTGAGATAGCCAACATTTTGAAATTATATTTCATCATATTTTTAAACTAATCATGTCTTATAACTTTTTTCATAAAGGTTTAAGTTTTTAGACAGTTTTAGGTTCATATGTTATTTAAGTGAAAGTTTTCATGACAACTCCATAAAGATATAATATGATTATTAACAATAACACAGAAGATAAAAGGCTTCCATGTTTTGGAATGTGGGGTAACTCATTTTGACCTTTTTAAAAAATAATTTAGGTTATCACCATTTGATTTTATTGTTTTCTTATTTGTTTGATTAAAAACAACTGGTGAAACTCATCTCTAGTGAGAAAAATAACAGTGTATTGCGTTTGCAAAAATAGGTATTTGGCAGAGTTCTTCTATATTTTATTTCTATTTACTCGAATGATAGTAACAGACCAGAATCTACTTTTTAACAATTTTAATAATGTGATCTTGTCAACCTTTGTAATATAAATTGTGAATCACTGACAGATTCCATCAGTATTTTTTGGCAGCTCTTGAGTGGAAATATACTTTGATTTTTATTGTGTTGTTTAAAGGAAAATAATCTAATCTTTTTTTCATTCTTCAAAGAATCTGTCTCAGTTTCATTTTGATTTGTTTCTGACTGCATCCTTTTCTGGTGAATGAGACATAGACTGAGTTCTGTGACATCAAAGGAAATTACTTTGTTTCTAATGGAAATCAAAATTATTTGAAAGGCAGCTGATAATGAACGCTGACTATATTGTCCTAAAAGTTGATAGTCTTTTACGTGGTGGATTGCTACATCAATACACAGTGTTTGATGTTGTTATTTTGCCAACAGAACAGATAATCAATGTGGCAAGTGTGTGAGGCCTGTGTGCGGCCTTCAGTGGGGGCCATATTTCACGTGGGTGTTTGCATGTGTCTTTTCTCATTCACAAAGCTTGCTGTGGATTAGTGTTAACAATCCTGTGTTTGAGCATGCTGTGAAACCTGATGCC
The DNA here is from genome assembly GCA_004027875.1 of Aplodontia rufa. Taxonomy (NCBI): domain Eukaryota; kingdom Metazoa; phylum Chordata; class Mammalia; order Rodentia; family Aplodontiidae; genus Aplodontia; species Aplodontia rufa. The sequence continues at coordinate 83,307 of PVKS010004580.1, forward strand.
TCACCTAGGAGCCTACCCTCCATGGCGTATATGAGGTGTGACTCTGAAGTGTGAGACTGGTTTCCACTTTATGGACACACTGTGTACGGAGAGTCTGCCTCCTGTTTGGTAGTGTTTTCCTCTTGTAGTGTGGGTGTGGAAGAATGTATATAACCATACTCTATGCCTCTTCCTTTTAAGCCTTTTTGTTTCAAGACTTTGGGCTATTTAAAATGAGCTCTAGTACGTACCCCACTGTGTTTGCTCTTTCTTTCCCCTCTTTTCCCTTCCCTATTTTTGCTCTTTTCCCTTCACAGTCCATACTGCATCTTGAGGTGAGAAATAGTTAGTTTCCTTCTGTTGGCCCACTTATCCTTTGTTCCTTTCATAAATCACAGTAATGCTTCATATTTGACTTTTAACTCAAGTCTGCAAGGTGAACATAGAACTTTAGTTAGTGAATTCAAGTTTTGCCAAATGGATATGAGATAGATTCCAGTTTGCCTATGATCATGACAAATGTTCTGACTGTAAGATGTATCTTTTCAAAAGGTGTTAAAATGTAAAAAAAAAATAGGGCTTTGTATCAGTAGTTGTGATAGAATTTTTGTTAGGGGATATCATTGATGTTTGATATGGAAAGTATGAAGCTTAGTGTGGACAGAATCAAAAGAGATATGTGTGCCAAACTTCATTCTTTGAGAATTTCTGAAAACAACTCTTTTAAATAGGTCATTATTATTTTTTGGACCTGACTACTACATATGTTTAAAAATATATAGAATAAAAGGAAAAAGAGAAAGGAAATTTTCTAATTTTCAACCTATCAGTGTTCTGAAAAAAATAATAATAGTAGTAGTAATGTTCTGTTTGGGTCATTTACACATGGTCTGCTTAACATTATAGTTGATATCATTATCTTTAGAGGAAAACAGATGTAAGTTCCAGTATCTATTTGTGAGGTCCTGAGCAGATTACTTCATTTCATGTTTTGTTGGATTATCAAATCTTCCATAGAGCAGTGTTGAGAATTATATTGTGTATATGATAAAGAGGGCTGGGGTGTGATTTAATGGTAGAGTACTTGCCTAGCATGCATGAGGCCCTGAGTCTGATTTACAGCACTGCAAGGGGGGAAAAGACACTACTCAGTGTCTGCCTACATGGCAGGTATGGATAAATTGGCCAGGGCTGCCATAACAAAACACTACAGAGTTTGTGGCTTAAATAACAAATTGGATGTTTTCACAATTCTAGAGGATGGGAGTCCATAATCAAGGTGTTTATCAGGTTCGGTCCTTGACTTGCAGGTGGCCGTCTTCTTGCTGTCTCTTCCCATAGGTGTTCCTCTGTGAAAATGTATCTCTGTGTGTTCATATTTCTTCTTGTAAGGACACTTGTTATGTTGGATGAGGGCCTACTTCTAAGAGCCTTATTTTAACTTAATTACGTCTTTAAAGTCCCTTGTTTTGTTAAAATCTTGCAAGGTTGCTCAAAAATAAAAAAATTAAAAAAAAAAAAGAAAGAAGAACAGTGAGAGAGAAAGATAGAAACAATTTTTATTTAGTTTTTCATATGGCTTTCATTGCTCTGACACTTTATTGTGTACATGGTGCTGGGGTTTGAACCCGTGTACTGGCACATGCCAAGCAAGCACTGTAACCACTGAGCCACTGCTCCAGTTTCTTGGAGAACTATTTTAAACTAACCATTTTGGAAGTGGGTTTGTCTGATTTTTAGTTCTGCTACTACTTAGTTTATATTTATCTCAAAATTTGCAGAAATAAATGGAGGCCAGATTATGAAAAAAAAAAAAAGTCCCTTCCTCCAAATCTAATCCTATTCTGGCATTCTGAAGCCTTCAACATGTGAATTTGAGGGGAACACAATTTAGTTTGTATCAGCAGGTCCACAGTGTTACTTATTATTCAGAAATGTTTATTGCTTTTTGTAAGGACACTCTGGTGATGTTAGGTGTCAGAACAAGTAGTGTAGGTAATACATGTCACTGAGTCCTTAAATGAGAAGACTTGACTTGGGCTGGAGTGGACAGGAATTCATGCTACATCATTAGGGTTTTAACTGGATGATGAGGATGCTAGTGTGATGATCACAGATCAAGAGTTATAAACAATGTTTAAAAATCTCAAGTTTGGAATTGGAAAATCTGAGAGATCTGATTTGGCTGGAAAAGAGCTTGGCATTTGGTCATCTTGAGAGGTTAAGTACCTATAAGGTTAGGGATGTCAGTTTTAGAATTGTTTGAAATCCAGACCTAGGTGTTTTGTCTCTTGGTCCCTAGTGCTGGTCCAAGATGATTGAACTGGATGGTGATATAAGACCTTATCATGTACATATTCTTACTCTATATAAATTTCTGCATTTTTAAATATAAGAAGCAAATACACATTCATATTTTACTCATGTTGTTAATAGAAATACCTTCTCAAAGCATTTTAAGTATTTTTGTGAGAATCTAATGATAAGGGTTAGCAGTTGAGGTGTTAGCAGTCTCATAAGGCACACCCTGAAATAAAGTATTCAGGTGATCTCCCACCTACTGTTACCTGCTCTGTGACCACATTGTGAGGGCTGAGGATCCTTCCAGACTCAGTCAGGTCTGTTGCAGTCAGGCAGCATTTTATGGAGACTACTAAGGTTAAATAGTGCTTTGGGGTTATAAAAATATTTCTTTTTTTTTTTTTTTTTTTTTTTTTTTTAAAGAGAGAGGGACAGTGAGAGAGACAGAAAGAGAGAAACCACTTTATTAGTTTTTTTTTGCATGGCCTTAGTTGCTCCAACACTCAGTTGTGTACATGGTGCTGGGGTTTGAACCCAGGTCCTCGTGCTTGCCAGGCAAGCGCCGAAACCGCTGAGCCACCGCTCCAGCCCCATAAAAATATTTCTTACCTCTCGCATTTCTTTTAAATATTTTTATCATTATTTTTGTCTGAGCCACATTGGCTATCTTTATAAGGATAGCATTCTTTCTTGAAATGTAATATAAAATTTCATTACAAAATATGTAGTTGGGTTCCATTTCATAAAGTTAATTTACTTCACAGAGGGTTGGAAATGCTTTTGTGAAGTTTTTGATCTTTGATTAAAATGTCAGGTAATAAAAATATAATGTGAGTTGAGATATATCTGAAAGAAAATCTAGGGTAGAAAGTATGACTGTAGTTGTAACTTGGGAAAGTTTTGTGGATTATTTGTTATTTTTGAAATCCTTTTAAAAATGAAAAATTTAAAGGTCAACATGATTATAATTCAAAAATTAATTTTCAAAGATTTAAATGTTAACTGAATTGTCTGCACATTTTCAATTTCAAAGTAAAAGCTTATAGTCTTTGAATTATTATTTATATTGAGTCTTAGCGTCAACATGTAATGAATTACTGCATGATCTTAAGGACCAGTGACTTCTTTTTCCTGATTAGAAACGTCTGGGATGCTAAACTTTTATTTCCTTTTACAAATATGAATGGCCAGAAACTTAGTGAGTCTTCATGTTTTAAGATGGCAGATTTAGTCATAAGTCATTTTTTAAGAAAAGTTAAATTGTATTTCAATTAAAAGAAATATAACTGTGTTTACCACTTCTAAGTGAAACATCTCATTGTGGCACTAGTTCTGTCACTCTGGTTTTCCATGAGCATAATTTCATGGCTTAAATCTCCTTTATAGCAGACTCTTTAAGAGGTCTTGATCAGTGGACATTGTTGTTGTTCCCACTCTCTATGTTAAGGAACTGTTTCCAGGGATAACCCAGAAATGGTTAATTTTTTTAGATAGCCGCTTTTTTTGGAATAGGTGATAGCCATGCTAGAACATAACAGAAGAGAAAAATATTTGGCATTTGGAGGCAAATTAGATTTTAGGGTCTGCTTTAATTTTGAAAACAAAAGCTCTGCTGTTTCTAGCCAGAGAACCAAATATCTTGGAGTTAAACATGGAAAATGTTTATAGTGTTGTATAGTTTTATTACTATAGACAGAAGGAAAACAGTTTATGGAGTACCTTTCAGCCAGTAAGACATTTTATACAGACCAACAATCAAGAGGTGTACAAAAAATGTTTTTGGTTTAGTGAGAATGAATGATAAAAACTTTGAGCAATTCACTTTGAAACAAGTGCAGTCCTTCTTGGCTTTTATGCGGCAGTAGAAAACTAGCCAGGTAAAAAGGTTTTGTGATTTGCAGAATTTTCCTTAAAAGGGGGCTGGAATGTTCAGCGGTTACAGTGCTTGCTTGGCATGCGCAGGTACACAGCTTCAAACCCCAGCACCCACGTACACAACTAAGTGTCAGAGCAACGAAAGTCATATGAAAAACTCAATTAAAAAAATTGATTCTCTCTCTCTCACTGTCCTTCTTTAAAAAAAAAAAAAGAAAAAAAAAGAATTTTCCTTCAAGGAAGGGACAGATCCTTTTGATTTTTGTTTGTTTAGCTCATCTTCTTTCCTGATGACTGGAATGCTAATTTGATGGCTAAAACTTGAGTGGATGTCTTTTGCCATGTGCTAAAAGTCACATGTAAAGGATGGGGACATAAAAGTATAGAGGGACATTTGGCTTTTCAGTATTATGGCATTTCCATACCAGACCTTTCTGTTACCTTTCAATTTTGTTTAGAAAGATAGGGACTATCTTCTGTTTGTAGTAGTAGTGCAGGGATTTTTGAGATGAGGCCAGATTCTCTGCTCCCACTTGCAAATGAAGTTTGGACTCACTGCAGATCTCTGCCGCCAAAATAGCCTGTTTCTAGTGTTTGCAGCTATTCCCAATTAAAACTGGGAATTTGGGCTGGCTGCAGGTTTCTGCAGCTGAAGTAGTGTTAGCAGCTACCAAGCTAAGTAAGCTGAATTTTTCCCCGGTACTGTGGAGCAGTGTATTGCAGCTCTTGGTGTGGAAGCACTCCCAAGAATTCCGTGCCAATCTTCTTCTGGGTTCTTGTCTAGCAAATTTGAAGAAAAAAATCCACAGACAACCACGGAAGGGAGGAGTAAAAGGAGTAGGACTTATTTAAGGAAGGAGAACAGAGTATCTGCAAGGTGAAGGGGTGCCTGGAAGCAGGATACCATCTTATGTGTGCTAGACCAAGGTTTATGTTGGTTTGGTGTATGAGCCTTGATTAAGATTCATGTAAAGCAGGCATTGAGAGAAACACCAACATTATTGGTTAAATATGAAACTAAGCACCAAAATCATTGGTTAAAATCTATGTGATTTTCCTAGTTCCCATCTGTGTCCTCCTCCACTTCTTAGCTTTCTCACCTCTGGGACAAAGGAGTTGCTTCCACAGGTGACCCTCATGGTCTTTTGCATTTGAAGGCCCTGAGCATGCCTCTTAATCTCTCTCTATACCAGCCAGCTTCTAGGTGTAGTCAAAATGGTCCTTATTACCTTGAAGTTTTACTGTCTTTCCTAATCTGTCATTAGTAGTTGATCTTTTCAGTCACTCATGGCTAAACGTAGTAATGATTCAGCTACCCTCTTTTCCCAGCCGTATCTAGTGCAGGAGCCAGTAAACTATGGTCTTTGGGCCAAATCCAGAGCTAGCTTACTACCTCTGTGTGCGTATACATGTGTGTGCAGGCATGTGCATTATGATTTGGAATGCTCCCCAGTCTCATGTGTACAGAGGTGGGGCATTTAAACCATGATTGTATCATGAGGGCTCTGATCTCATGGATAGGATTAATCCTTTGATAGCTTAATGTACTACTGGGAGGTGGGACCTGGTTGGAGGAAGCAGGTCACAGGGGTGTATCCTGGAGAGATTATATACTCCCCAGCTTCTCTTCTTTCCTCCTCCATCCCCCCTCCCCACCCCTATCTCTGCTTCCTGGCACCATGCAGTGACAGCTTTCTGCCATACCTGTCCACCCTGATGTTCTCCTTCACCTCAAGTCCAGAGCAGTGGAGCCAGCTGACCATGGACTAAAACCTCTGAAACTGTGAGCCAAAATAAATCTTTCCTAGTTGTTGTTGTTAGGTATTTTGGTCATGGTGATGAAAGACAGCTGAATACAATTTATATATTTATTTAAATTTATAATTTTTGGAATGCAGCCCTGTTCATTTGTGTGCAGGCTGTGTGGGGTTGGCTGTGGCTACGTTCTTGCCACCTTAGCAGATTCGAGTATTTTTGTCAAAGACCATGTAGTCTACAACACCCAAAGCATTTGTGATCTGGTTCTTCATAAACATTTTTTTCCCTATTCTTTCGTTTTCTTTGAGATGTGGTCTTTTTTTATTGAGATGGGGTCTCACTTTGTCGCCCACACTGTCCTTGAACTCCCAACCCTGCAGCCTCAGCCTCCAGTGGAGCTGGGAATATAGGCATTCGCCACCACACCCCACTTAATAGAAAAATTTTGCTGATCTCTGAGCTTGTATCTTGACTGACTTTATTTGTCTTTCTTTGAAAATTTCTTATCTTTTTTTCTGTATTATTGTTGGACTTTTACCAGACTAATTACTTTCACCTCATATCTAAACTGTTTTACTTGCCTTGTTAGAAGTGTTCTTTAATCATGTGTGGTTTTGTCACTACTCATTCTAGCAGATACTCTATAACATAATAGGCTTTCTTTAACAGGTCACATTTTGTTACTCCCGTGATCAGAAACTCATGGTGATTTCCTATTTTTTACCGTATCAGGTTGTCACATTTTTGCTTGCTATTCATGATCCTTATTTTCTTGCCCTACACGATTATGTCAACATTATTTCTTATGATTCCTATTAGCAATTTATTTTTAAGATGCCAACATGTGCTAGGAAATCCAGGACAAATCTGTAGTTCAGGTGAAAGAGCGCCTTCTGGCTGGTGGCTTTGGTGTCCGTCTTCCCTCTTCCGGTCTGCCTTCCGTGCTGCTGAGTGTTTTCTGGTCTCACTGCACTTCTGATTGCACCCTTCAGTGACTCCACATCATCCTCGTGGCCGGCTCCTCAAGCTACGAGTCAGTTTGTCGGTATACTGTATGACGTGCCTCTACGTACCTTGTCACTCCGTTTCTTTTTTAAGACACCTTTTACTCTGTCCTTGAACGGGACTTGCCATTTCTGGAGTTTCAGCCCAGTGTCTGTTCCTTTTGCAGATGTGATGTTTCTGTGCAAAACATGCTTTTTTGCCTTCTTTTCCTGTCAGTCCTTTTCTCTCATACACCTTCCTTGTTAAACCTTCCGAGATTAAACACAAGTGCCCCTTCCATTGTGAGATGTTCCTGCCGCCTCCTGCTCAGTTCTTCCCCGTCTCCTGTGTCTCCCTAGAAACTGCATGTCTGATTGGGCACTTGTGTGTAATTGTTGTTGGTTTATACAGTCATTTTTCCTCTCTTAGACAATGACACCTCGCACTGAAGTCTCTCGGTCACGCACTCTCTTCCTGTCTTGTGACTTTTCCTCATGCTGGTTATCATGCATTTTAAAATTTGTTATCTGCTTAATACTTGCTTAATATTTTTCTAGTTTACTCTTACCTAATCCCAGACCAGACCTGTGTCTTTCTGTTTACCCAATGTATAGCTTAGTACCTGGCACGTAATATACACTCTGTACTTGATTGTTGAATTAATAAATTGTTGAAAGCAAAGACTTTTTCTTTTATGTTGCATAGCACTGAATTCAGTAATGTTGACTGTAATCTCTAATGATTGTGATCACTTTCTTATATAGTCACATGTTTTTGGAATAGGTGATAGTCATGCTAGAACATAACAGAAGATAAAAAATATTTGTCATGGTTTGTAAAATATCAACATTTGCATTTTAAAATGCAGAAGGATATATTCTTTTTTTCTTTTTTTTTGATTTTGGTTTTTGATTTTTGGTACCAAGGATTGAACCCAGGGGTACCTAACCCTTTTTCTTTTTTTCCAGTTTGAGACAGGGTTTGACTAAGGTGCTTAGGGCCTTATTAACTTGCTGAGGCTTCCTTTAACTTATGAACTTTCTGCCTCAGTCTCTTCAGCCTGTGGGTTTATAGGTGCGTACCACTGTGCCCAAAAAAACTTTTTTTTTTAATATGGAAGAATTCTTTCCTCAAATTTTATCTGAAGTCCTATATGTAAAAGGGATCAAAGCAGATACGGCCTATTAGAACATCCCTTGCCCTGGGTCCCCCCTAGGCTCCTGAGGTAACTTCATAGAATCTCTGGAGCCTCATGTGCATGGGAATTCACAGTAGTTGAAATTTGTCAGCAGTTACGGCAGGTAAGCAGTGTTTGTCCTCAGGCCCTATTTGTGACTCTGTGAGTTTGGGCAAACCATTCAACCACCCTAAGACTTGGTTTTCTTTTCTTTGAAATGAGAAATTTGTCTTACATGTTTTAGTATTTCTTTTTAGCTCCATATCTAAAAGTTTGAGGTTTATTCCACCCCTTAGTCCTCATCCAGGTTATGTACTCTTTTTTTTATTTATTATTATTTTTGAACAACCTTACACGATTTTAACAAAATAATATAAAATGTGTATAAAATGTGTAAATATTCTGGATATTGCAATTATCTCCAGGAGTGCCCCCCCCAATTACCCTCCCTTATCCCTCCCTTCCCTTTCCCTTTATAATTCTAAAAAAAAGTATTAGATTGTAAAGCATTACATCTTATCTGGATTTAACTCATG
>PVKS010004581.1:0-49555 GCA_004027875.1 Aplodontia rufa
TGAGTCCACAGTGATACTCAGGAAGAGAGAAAAAAGGAAACATTCACCTCACTGAACCAAATCCTTGCTCTCATAAAAAATAACTAAACAGAGAATCCAGCAATCATTCTGCCATTTTAGTAGGAAACTATAGCCCTTCCCCAGAGGGTTGGGGTATATAGCTCAGCAACTTACAAGCATGCATAAAGTCCAAGGTTTGATCCCCAGCACTACAAAAAAAGAAAGAAAGGAAGGAAGAAAGAAAGAAACCAACAGATAAATGACAAGAAAGGAGGCAGGATCACTATTTTGCACACCTGTAATCCCAGCTACTCAGGAAGCTGAAGCAGGAGAATCACAAGTTCAAGACCAACCTCAACAACTTACTGAGACTGTCTCAAAAAAAATAAAAAATAAAAATAAAAAGGACTGGAGATGGAGCCCTGTAGTAGAGAGCATGTCTGGCATGCACAAGACTCTAGGTTCAATCCCCAGTACTGCAAAAAAATAAGAAGAAAAAAATTGAGTCAGGCAATATTTGTAGGAAAGCTGAAAAACATTTGGTAAAAAGGGTGTTTGCACAATAACCAAGAATCACCTCACATATTACTTCCTAACTGCAAAGGAGGACTCCTCATTTACCTGAGAAGATCAATGTCTCACGTAAGTCAGGTGATGCTGCAGAGAGGGATGGCTGACAGGACATGCCTCCAGCAGGATGCAGGGCAGAGCACAGAACATTCCATATTCATGCTGCCCACAACGTCAGCCTGACTACACTTGAGTCTCTGAGACCTCTCACGTCCATTTTATAGGAAATACGGAAGATAAAAGAACAATGTAAAAGGAACCAGAGGAAACCATCGGGCAAATCCAGAGATTTTACAAGACAACTGCCCTTGATGTCAGGTGCAAGAAGGCTGCTGGGGGAACCATTCTCAACTAAGAAAGTTAAAAAGGGCCTGGAGTCCTTCAGCAGTTGGAGCACTTGCCTGGCATGCGCAAAGACCTGGGTTCAAATACCAGCACCATGTACACAATCAGAGTAAAAATGGCCAGATGAAAAAAATAAAATTGATTCGCTTTCCTCCCTCTCTCTCAAAAAAAAAAGAAGAAGAAGAAGAAGAAGAAAGTAAAGAGTTAGGACAACCAAACTCAATACATAGAACTGACTGGTACTTCTGGTAAGAAAGCCAAAAAGACACTTCTTTTTTTTTTCCTTCCCCCTTAAGTGAGAATCAATTTTATTTATTTCTTCATCTGGCCTTTGTTTCTCCAACACTTAGTTGCATATGCGGTGCTGGGATTGAAACTCGCATCCTCCCGCATGCCAGGCAAGCGCTCCAACTGCTTAGTCGCCACTCAAGCCCCAGAGCCATCTTTTCAACCCCTATCCTATTATCAGGCTCTTTCCTAAAGTCTTAAGGCAATAGTACTCCACTAATGTGGCCTCCAACCCAGCTCTCCAGACTTGTATCACAACCCAAGCCTTCTCAACTGTTACTAGCTCCAGCCACAGCGGCTTCCTTTCTGCTCCTTCATTGCACCAGGCTCTCCAGCCACAGGGCATTTGCACATCCCTTTGATCAGCTAGCCCCTTTCTCCTGCTCCTCCTCATTTTTCTACTAATCCTTCAAAAATGTATTCACCACCAGGTGTGGTGGGGCACACCTGTAATCCCAGCAACTTGAAAGACTGCCACAGAAGGATGGCAAAAATCAAAGCCTGTCTAGGCAACTTACCAAGACCCTGACTCAAGGTAAAAGGGGTGAAGGATGTCACTCAGTGATAAAGCACCCCTGGGTTCAATCCCTGGTACCATAAAAAAAATTTTTAATATTACTACCCTCATTCTAATTTCTTTGTGTTTAATGTGTTGATACTCTTCTAACCACTTGATTTTCTGGAAGTGTCTTCTAATATGTGCATTTAAATTTTCCTCTAGACATGGCTTTATCTATATCTCATTAATTATATCTTTTGGTACCATTCCACTCAAAATATTTTCCAGCCTTGGTTTTTGTTTTTGTTTGACTCGAGTTATTTAGAAATAGTTGACTAAATTTCCAAATACACTGAGATTTTCCTTTCTTTTTTTTTAAATTTCTGGCTTACTTCCATTGTTATCCAAGAACATACTCTGTATTTCAACCTGTGAAAGTTGCTGACTTGCCTGTGGCCAGCACACAGTGAATTTTAACAAATGTGCCTCTACATCAGAAAAGAATTAAATCCTGCAACGTTAGGTACAGTTAACAGGTCCATCAGGTCAAGTTTAATAACTCGCACTGTTCTATTCTGCTACTTTTTTTTTTCAGAGCTGGGATTAAACCCAGGGGCACTCTACCACTAAGCTACATCCCCAACCCTTTTATTTTTTGAGACAAGGTCTTGCTGCGTTGCCCAGGCTGGGCCAAACTTGCAAGCCTACTTGCCTCAGCCTCCCAAAATGCTGGGATTATAGGCATGCACCCCAGAGCCCTGCTTGATACTTACACATTTTTACAAATGTTCTGGTCTGCTTATAACAACAGCATCTGGGACAGGTGTATTAAAATATCCCACTGTGTTATTGATATTTTTATCCCCATTACAATTATGTTAATTATTCCTTTACATATTTTGAAGTTACTTTTAAATAGGTATTTACAAATTTTAAATTATCTGTGATAAACCCCTTCTCATTTATTAGTATCATATCTTTATCTCCTATAATTCTTTTGCTATTAAAATAGCTACATCAATTTTCTTTCAGCTACTTTTTGCACAGTATTTTTTCCCCATTTCTTCATTTTCAATCTTTTTATATCTTTGTTTGAAATGTGCACCTCTCTTTTTTGGGGTGCAGGGTGAGTCCTGGAGATGAAACCTAGAGGCTCTACCACTGAACCACAACCCCAGCCCTTTTTTTTTTTTTTTTTTTTTTTGAAGGGGAGGACATCCCCAGTCCTTTTTATTTTTATTTTGAGACAGGATCTCACCACGTTTCTGAGGCTGGCCTTGAACTTGCACTCCTCCTGCCTCAACCTCCCAAGTTGCTGGGATTATAGACATGTGCCACCTCACCCAGCAATGTCTCTTTTAAGTAGTTCAGTCAGGTTTCATTTTCACATTGCATCTCATATTCTGTTGGTTTTGGGGGAATTTGTTGTTGTTTTCTGAGAGAGAGAGAATCATCTGACCTTTCTTTCCCTGACAATAGTTGCGTATATGGTGCTGGGGTTTGAACCTGGTCCTTGCGCATGTCAGGCAAGGACAGCTACAGCCCCTCATAATCTGTTTTCTTTTGTTTTCTTTTTAAGAGAGAAGGGCAGTGAGAAAGAAACAGACAGACAGACAGAATTAACTTTTATTGAGTTTTTCACATGGCTTTAGTTGCTCTGATGCTTAGTTGCGTACATGGTGCTGGGGTTCAAACCCACGTACTCGCACATGCCAGGCAAGCACCATAACCACCAAGCCACTGCTCCAGCCCCCTCATAATCTATTTTTTAATTGGAGCATTTAAATCCATTTACAGCTGGGTGCAGTGGCACACACCTGTAATTTCAGTGATTTGGGAGGATGAGGCAGGAAAATTGTAAATTCAAGGTCAGTCCAGGCACTTAGCAAGACCCTGTCTCAAAATAAAAAATAAAAAAAGGACTGAGGATATAGCTCAGTGGTAAGGCACTCCTGGGTTCAATTCCCAGAACCAAAATAAATAAATAGCTGAGCATGGTGGCACACACTTGTAATCACAGCAGCTCAGGAGGCTAAGGCAGGAGAATCACAAATTCAAAGTCAGTCTCAGCAACTTAGCAAGACCCTGAGCAACTTAGCAAGATTCTGTCTCAAAATAAAAAATTTAAAAACAAGGGTCAGGGGCTGGGGATGTAGCTCAGTGGCTAAGCATTCCTGGGTTCAATCCCTGGCATCAAAAACTAAATAAATAAATAAATCAGACCACTTACATGCAATACGACTTCTGACACTGGGAACTGAGTCTACCGACTTACTGTTTCCTCTCAATTTGGCCCACTTGTTCAGAGTTCCTTTCTTGCCTTCTTTCAGACTCGAAACTGACAGCTTGATTTTCCCATCATTTGGCTCAGCTATCACACAATCTATAACTTAAGTGGCCACTATACAGATTACAGCACACATCCTGATTTGTCTCATATAAACTGGTTATTTTTTCTTCTTCCTGGATATGCTAGGATCCTAGAACAGTTTTACTGTTTCCTCCTTCCTCATAAGACATTGTTGTCATGTATTCTAACTCTGCAAAGACAGAAATCTTAGTCAATAATCCCTTGGTCTTTTCCTCCCAGATCACCTTCTAGTTGCTCTTCATTCCTTCCAACAACTCTAACCTTTCACCTGAGGTCATTTTCCTTTAGTCAAAACAAACAAAAAAACTCTTTAATGTCTCCTCTAATGTGGGTCTGCTGACAAAAACATTGTGTGTGTTTATTTGAAAATGTCTTTAACTTCACCTCTAAAGGATTTTTCTGCTACATACAGAACCCTGGGTTCTCTGAGCACTCACATTTCAACTGACTTCTGCTTTTCCTGGCTAGAACACGGCACCCACCTACCACTCTCGGGAGGGTGTTCTGGCTGCTGCGTCTCACTCTTCTCTTGTGGTGTTCCCAGTTTCATCACAACCTGCCCAAGGTAGTTTTCCTGTGTTCACAGTGCAAGTGCATTAATGGAAGGTGACTTCATGTGCTGTGGGAGATTTTCGAGCATTTCTTTTCCAAGCATCACTTCAGCTCAGTTTTCTCTCACTTCTCCTCTCTTGTGGCAAACACAAATCAGAACTTCTTACTCTCTCTGTCTCCACCCTATCTTCACATTTTCCCATTTTCATCTCCAGACTTCCTTGCGGTGTTTTCTTTTGAGCTAGCACCCAGGTCACTAAGTGTTTTCAGCTGTATCTAATTTGACCTTTCATTGATTAATTTTTATTATTATATTTTGTTTTAGAATTGTCATTTGGCTCTCTTTTATAGATTTCCGTTTTCTGCCAAAGTTCTCAATCTGATCTTTTGTCTCCTTGAACATCGTTAAGTACAGCTCTTCCAAAGACTATCTGAAGTTGGCAGCCCTTGTCAATCTGTCTTTATAGCAGGCTATTTCTGCTGGCTTTAACTCGGGTGTGTATTTTTCATTGTGAGATGAACAGTAAATTTACAAACTAGCTTGTGAAAGTAACTAGAGGCCTCTCCCTCTAAGGAGGATTAAATAAATTAGCACTCTGGGATGACTTTTATTTCAAGGAGCTGAAGTGAACTGAAACAGGGTTGTAGTCTTTTCAAAGTTCACCTCTGGTTTGTCACCATACTTGGATGTGGCTTTTCTTGGATTCCACCCCAAACGGGAAGCAGGGGTCCCAACCAGAATTGCTGTCTTTCGGCGGAACCTGACCACTCAGCCCTTACAAGGCGTTCCACAGCCTCACAGAGTGTGTGGCCTCCAAGCTTCTCCCTTCAGCATCGGCACAGCTCCAGACCAGCCATGTGAGTTTCCTAGTGCTGCCTTGACCAGGTACCACAAACTTGGAGGTTTAAAACAACGGGTACTGATTGTCTCAGAGTTCTGGAGGCTCAAAGTCTAGAATCAAGCGGTCAGCAGAGCTGGACATAGTGTCACACACCTGAAATCCCAGCTGCACAAAAGGCTGAGCTAGGAGTTCAAGGGCAACTTAGCAAGATCCTGTCAAAATAAAATTAAAAAAAAAAATGAGCTGGGGTATAGTTCAGCGGCAGAGCACTCGCCTAGTGTGCGTGAGCACCTAGGGTCAATCTCCAGCATTGTGTAAAGAGAAAAGGGAAAATATAGGGATCGGGAGGGCAACGCTCCCTGAGGGCTCTAGGGAAGACTGAGCCCAGGGCCTCTGCAGCTCTGGCGTCCTCAGCACCTCTTGGTTTCTGGCAGCACAAACAAACTCCCTTGTACCACTTTCACATGACCTGTTTCTCTGCGTCCAAATCTCCTCTATCTTATAAGGACACCAGACGTTAGAGTCTACCCTGAGTTCAGGATGATTTCATCTCACGATCCTTAAACTAATTACATCTGAGAAGACTTTGAGGATCTAGGTAGACTGGATTTTAGGGAGACACTATTTCAAATGTCAGGCTCACTTCTGTCAGATCATTGACACCCCCACCCCACCTCCAGAACCCTGTCCACCACTCCATCATGATCTGTTAGCACACTGCACATGGCAGCATAGCTCTTCAGAGGCACTCAGCTCACCACCGTTCTTTTTTTTTGACAGTACTGGGAATTGAACTCAGGGGTGGCTCTATAACTGAGTCATAGTCCCAGACCTTTTTAGTTTGTATTCTAAGACAATCTCACTAAGTTGTTGAGGCTGGCCTCAAACTTCTAAGCCTCCTGCCTCAGTATCCAGAGTCACTGGGATTACATGGCCCCACCACTGTCCTTTCCACTCACCTTTTACTTCTGAGACTAAAGGTCACTTCCTCAAGAAGCCCTTGGCAGTCCTCCCTAAGGCCAAGTCAAGTTCACCCTGATGTACTCTCTAAGCACTCTGGCCCACTGGGATTAACACTCGGCACCATCAACACTTGCCTGTGTGGCTATCTTCATCAAAGCCTGCCTGACCTTGTAGCTCTAGCAGGTATCACCAGTGCCTGGCACAGCACTTAACCACATAAAGATCTCAAATGCTTGCTGAAACCAACTGACTCCATGAAATAAGGAAAATAATACCTCACCCATGGTATTTCCACTGGTACTCAATAAATTAATATTTTAAATTAATAAATTTAATATTTTAAAATATATTTAAAAGGCTGCAACAGTGGCTCACCAGTTGGAGTGCTTGCCTGGCATATACAGGACCCAGGTTCTAACCCCAGTACCACATGCACAACTAAGTGTCGGAGAAACAAAGACCAGATGAAAAAATAAATAAAATTGATTCTCTCCCCCAACCCCGTGTCTCTCTCTCTCTCTCTCACTCTCTCTCCACACACACACACACACACACACATATGTATACACATATATATGTTTTAAAGGCATGGTGGCACATGCCTTTAATCCTAGGGACTTAGGAGGCTGAGGCAGGAGGATCACAAGTTCCAGGTCAGCCTCAGCAACTCTAGCAAGGCCCTAAGCTATTTAGGGGTGGGGGGCAGGAGTGGTGGCTTGGCAGTTACAGCCCTTGCCTGGCATGCACAAGTTCATGAGTTCAAACCCCAGCACCACATACATAACGAATTTATTAGAGCAACAAAAGCCTGATGAAAAACTAAATAAAAATTGATTCTCTGTGCCTCTCTCTATCCCTCTCTGTGTGTCACTGTCCCCCTCTCTTTAAAAAAAAAAAATATATATATATAACAATCAAAAAGCCATAGGAGCATAGGAGCTCGAGCGGTGACTTGGTGGTTATGGCACCTGCCTGTCATGCAAACCCCAGTGCCACATACACAACGAAGTTTTGGAGCAAAGAAGGTCACATGAAAAATCTTTTTTCTTTTTTTTTTTTTTAAAGAGAGAAGGACAGTGAGAGAGAGAGAAAGAGAGACAGAATCAATTTTTATTGAGTTTTTCACATGGCTTTCGTTGGTCTGACACTTAGTTGAATATGTGGGTGCTGGGGTTTGAATCCGTGAACTTGCGCATGCCAGGCAAGCGCCATAACCACCAAGCCACCGCTCCAGCCCCACATGAAAAATTTATTAAAAATTGATTCTCTCTCTCTCTCTTACTGTCTCTCTCTCTTAAAAAAAAAAAAATACCCATAAGCAAAAGCAACCACCAGGTGACTACTTACTACGTAACATGCACCATGCTAAAGTGTCTTACACAGTCTGTCCCATTTGATCCTGAGTTTCCATCATCATTTCTAGTCTGTGGATGTGATAACTAGTATTATTATTTCTCTTCTATAGGTATGGAAACTGATACTCAGGAACATACAGCTAATTCTTACTGTCATTATAACTGACCAAAGAACTAATATTTTCCCTGTTTACAGATGAAGAAACCAAGTTTCAAGTTGAGGTTTGGAAATCACATGATTAATCACATGCATCATAAGTAGGAGAACAAGTCTGAATGCACTTCATCTGACACAAAGCTCAGTCTCTAAAATCCTAAAATACACTAGCATTAAAAACCTTTTATAGGGGCTGGGGTGTAATTCAGTGGTAGAATGCTTCCTTAGCACGTATAAGGCTCTGGGTTCCATCCCCAGCACAGCAGAAGAAGAAAAAAAAAAACCACCTCTTTTGCACCACTTCACCTCTACTAGGATAGCTATAATCAAAAAGATGATAATAACAAGTGTTGACAAGGGTGCAGAGAAGTTGACACCCTCCTCATATACCACTGGGACTTCATAAAACAGACAGGCAGTTCTTCAAAGTTATTCCACTCCTAGGCCACATGAAAACTTGCATGAATATTCATAGAAGCATTAGTCCAATAGACAAAAAGCAGAAACAGCACAAATGTCCATCAACTGATGAATGAATAAAGTTCAGTACATCCTTACAATAGAATACTGCCATAAGAAGGAATAACGTACCAATACCTACTAAGCCATGGAGGAACCTTGAAAATATGCTGAAAGAAACCAAACACAAAAGACCTCACCCTGTATGACTGTACTTGTATAAAATGACCAGAATAGGCAAACACATAGAAACAGAAAATAGGTAAGTGTTAAGGAGCTGGGAGGAAATGGGGTGATGAAAATGTTCTAAAGTTGTTTGTGGTGGCGGTTGCACAACTGTGAGTATGCTAAGAACCAGTGAACGGTGCAGTTTAAATGAGTGAATTGTATGGTATGTGAATTAAATCTCAAAAAGCTGGGCTTTTCCAGTCTTAAAACTTGAGCCTTTTACCTATTTGATACTAGTCTTCATTTCACAACAGAAAAAAAAACTTGTTCAAATTTGAAATCAGGAATACAAGCACTTCTACTCACATTCAAAACCAGTTTTACAAACTTTTAAATAAGTTAAACTCTATCTCAACTGACAGCTTCACAGAATTACACTGTTCTTTACTCAAATATTAAAATACCATATAATGTGCTGATGTATTTACCAGTCAGTGTATTAGCTCCATTTTCTTTTGTCCACTCCAGCTATGTGGTCCTAGACTCATTATTCTGTTTTATGGTCAGGAAATACAAATGAAGCTCACGTGCTTTGGGGGGCAAATTCAATTCTAATGAGTTCAAACATGGGGCTGGAGCGGTGCCTCAGCGGTTGGAGCACTTGCCTGGCATGTGCAAGGACCCAGGTTCAAACCCCAGCACCACATACATAACTAACTGTCGGAGAAACAAAGGCCAGATGGAAAAACAAAGTTGATTCTCTCTCCCTCTCTCTTAAAAAAAATAAAATAAGTTCAAATGTGAAAACATCAGACATGCATGAAATACTAAACTAATAAATGGCCTTCCCAAAACCTACACACATTGAATTTTCACTAAAGCCTTGGAGGAAAGTTTTTAAAATGCCTTATAATGCAAAGATTTATTTGGAGCTTAGTAAGGCTTGTCGTTTCAAAAATGTCTGAAGATCTTGTTTCTCAAAGCATGTTCTATGGACCATAGGCATCTCTCCCCAACTTGTTAGAAATGTACGTTCTAAGGCCTCACCCAGACTTCCTCAACCCCACCCAGCATCAACATTTTCACAAGATCCCCTGTAGCTGCCCCCAGCTTCAAATTAAGACAGCCTGGGCTTTCTGAGGAATACTCTGGAAACCTGACATACATACAGTTCTGGACCTGGCCCCGTCTGTCCTCGCAGCCATTCCTTGCTCTTCTACTCTATTCCAAATTGTGGAGGGGGGTGGTCCTTGCAGGCTAAGGTTCCCAGAGAGGAGGGTAGAAAGTTTGCTGCTGTGCCCTCCCAAGGCTCAACCACAGGCCCTCTGTGGTCCCTGCTTCTGGCAGTCAGTTACCCCCACAGCCTGACTGGCGTCTCTCTTTGTCCCTTGGCTTTGGGATGGCAGTGGTTTCCTGCTGGTTGCTTCATCTTTGGGTTGCCTCACTGCCTGCTGCTTACATTCTCATTTCTCCAGCACCTGTGCAACCGCTCCCCAACATTAATTCCCTCTGGTTTAAATACTTAAAGTGGGGGGCTAGAGAGGTAGTTCAGCAGTAGAGTGCTTCCCTGGCATGCACAAGGACCCAGGTTCAATACCCAGCACCATATACCCAACTAAGTGCAAGGAAAGCAAAAGCCAGATGAAAAAATAAATAAATACTTAAGTAGGTTGTTTCTTTTTTGGATCTAGAATGACACCCCACATCATCTGGAAAGTTCTATAATGTGCCACATATACCAGAGGAATTTTATGAATGGCTTCTCTACTATAGAAGGGAGCTACTGCACATACTGTCAACTTCACATTTCCCACATTTTGACAATCTATAACATCCCAGAAGAAAAATCAGCCCTAAGCTATCTGCACAGCAGATGTGACTGAATTCCCAAACACAAGTCCTCAGGGTGTATTTTTAACACTGTACCCACCACTCCCCCTCAAGCAGAACAGCTGGTAGGGTATGGCAGCTATTGTTTTAAGCGGGGGGTGGAGAAAGAAGGAAAAGAACACCTCCTGATGAACAAAATTCTGGACTCACACTGGAATCTCAGAACAATCACACCTCTCCCACCATGATCTTGATCTGAACCACACTTCTACATACAGGATCTACCCTGCACCTTGCCTGAGGAAGCAGGCAACAGAAGAGAGCAACTCCTATCAGTACCATCCAGGACTTCTCAAGATCTTCCTGAAAGCACATCTGATCACCACACCCATGCCTGGAATAATTCTGTGATTCCTCTTGCCCAAGGCCAAAAATTCAACTTTCTGAAAGCTGCCCTGATCTACCTTTTCAGCCTCTTCCAAATTCCACTCAACCTGATCCATCTGCTGATTCAACCTCTGACCCTTCCAGGTGTTCCTCAACTTTCACACACAATATTCAAATGTGGGGAACCCCATCTCCTTCTCACCCAGCCTGGCAAACTCTAACCCCCAGGACTGCACTCTGAGGAGGACACCTTCATCCCTATCTCCCAGGGAAGTCAGACTCTGTCCTCTGAGATTCCACAGCACTTATTATTACCCTGTGTGTGGAGGGACCCATCTCCACCCTACACTGGGAGCCCTCAGATGGAGAAACTGCCTTCCATCTCCGACCCTGGTTCAAATTCAGATCCACATTTACTACCTGTGACATCCTGGACAAGTCGATCACTGACCCTCTCCAATTTCCAACCGCATAAGATCCAGATCACTCAACTCACTGGGTTATCGCTAAGGGAGTTAACCCATGTAAAGTGCCTAATGCTAATCCAAGAAGTGCCTGGCATATAGTAAGATCGGAGAATTGGTGTCTGTTACTGCTTTCGCTGTTATCATTACAACCATGAACTCTTATACCAGGAACAGCATAAGTCATCCGTAGGTAGTTACTAAATAACTGGAGGTTTCACAACAAACCTGTTTTTAACTTGTTGGGACCCAAGGCTGCATTATCGGAGGCTGGCAGAAGATAAGGCATGAAATGGCTTTCACGGTAAAGAGAGTAACTGGCCCTGGAGGGAAAGCGCACTGCAGCAGGATGAGAAAGCCTGTGCCAGCCGGAACTGCCGGGGCTGCCCCACGGATTCAACCGGCTCTCAGCCACCTGTCCAGCCATCTGCCTGAGGAAACCCTGGTCCAACAGTGAGCGCTCACCATAGCAAAAAAACACTGGCAGTTTCCAACAGGAACCACAACGGATAAACAAAAGGTGCAACTTCGCTCCTGCAAAAGGGACATGCGTCTTCTGCACCTAAAACGAAGCGTGCGGACTTCTCCTTGGAGAGTTCGGCGCCCAGTGGGTGCGCAGTCCCGTCTTCCCCGGGGAGGGAGGGAGGGAGCGCCGATCACAGAACGCGCATCTCTGCCCTTTCGGGAGGAAGGAGTGAAAGTGCAACCCCACACCCGGGTCCGAGTGGATTTCGGAGGGCGCCACAGGTAACTGTGAAGGGCGCCCAGCCGGACCGAGCCTGCGGAGCGCTCAAAGCCCTGCAGACCCGGGGCCTCCAGGAGCGCGCGCGCCGGCAGGGCGGCCCGCGGCGGAACCAGACGGCCCCAGCCTCGCGGCCTCGGTTCCCTCAGGTCCTGCGGCGCCGCGCCGAGGCGGCTCGCTCCGGCCCTCGGCTGCACGCGCCCCCCGCGCGGCGCCCACCTGTGCCCCGGGCCCCGCACCCCCAGGGGCGGCGCGCTCGGCCGCGGCGCCGGCCCGTTACCGCAGCAGGCCACCCTTGGTCCGAGCAGCGGCCCCCGCAGGACCCTGGGCCGGCCGGGCCTGGGCGGCCGCTCCGGCAGGGCCCCGGGCCTCGGCGGGGAGCCGCGGCGTGAGGGGCGCGCACCCGGCCGCCGCGCCGCAAGCTCACCTTCTGACGGATCTGGCCCGACGTAGACACCTTGCGGATGAGCTTCTGCGGGGAGCCAGGCTCCGCCTCGGGCTCGCTGTCCGACGACTCCTCGGGCGCCGGCGGCGGAGGCGGCTGCGGCGGACCCGGCGGAGGGGCACCCGCCGCGGCCGCCATGCTGCCCGGCCAGCGCGCGCGCCGCGGGGGGCGGGGCGGGGCGGGGCGGGGCCTGAGCCGTCAGCTCCGCCCCCGCCGCGCCCCCAGCGGGCCTGCGCGCAGCCGCAGACGGCGCCGCGCCCGCCCCTCCCTACCCTGGCCGCGACCCTCTGCTATCCCGCTTGTTTCTGTTTGACGCCGGTTTCCTTTTTAGGGACACTATTTGTTTTTTCTTTGTTTCTGTGTTCACTTCCTTCTTAGTCTTTCCCATTAGAATGGAAGTGACTTCCAGGAGGCCCGGACCGTGGCGGCTAGACGTTTTGGAGAGAGGATACTTGCTTGCACACAGCAGTGAAGACGAGACTGTACAGACAGGCTTTCGGAATATCGCGACAGGGATCCACCTGGGATTCAGGTTCCACCTGGGAGGCTTTCTGGAGTAGTAGTTTGGGGAGAGATGGAACATATGAGCAGGACTTATTCCCAAAGAGGTAATCGTGTTCTAGGTAGAGGGACCAGATCTGTGCAAAGGTCCAGAGGCAAGAAAGAATGAGCCCTCCAGAAAAATAAAAAATAAGAAAATTGGATCTTAGAGGTAGAAAAATGGCATCAAGAGAAGAGCCCTACAGGTGGGCAGGTCAAATAAGTCTTTGTGAACCAGATAATGGGGCTGGCCTTTCAAGATGAGGGCAGCAGAGAGCCCCTGAGGGATTTAAACCTGGGCAAGGCTGGATCACAAAGCTGGGGCCTGTGATCCAGGCTTTGAAGTACTACTGGGAGGGGCTGAGTAATAGAGTAGTGGACTCAGACCCAAGAGGGGTGTGATCCTGCAGGAAGGAGGCAGAAGGGACCCCAGTTTCCCTGGATTGCCCTGCAGTGGGGCAGAAGGAAAGGAAGTATAGTTGGAAATGAGATGATGGTATGCTGTACCTTTTGGGTGCCTCTTGGGCCATCCAGATGGGGAAAGATGTGGTGCTGTGCAGGAGTAAATGTGCTCCACCTATGTGTCTTGCTATGAGGGCAAATCAATAGGGATCTACCCAAGAACCCC
The DNA here is from genome assembly GCA_004027875.1 of Aplodontia rufa. Lineage (NCBI taxonomy): Eukaryota > Metazoa > Chordata > Mammalia > Rodentia > Aplodontiidae > Aplodontia > Aplodontia rufa. The sequence goes on from PVKS010004581.1 coordinate 13,606, forward strand.
CTTACTCTTTCAAAGGGCTGACACTGGAGACCAGTGACCACTAGCCTGCCCTCCAGTCAACAAGCTCTGGACCCCACTGCACTGGACAGTGCCTTTCAGAGGCAAAACAGGCCTAGCACCCCAGAGGCCACAGGGAAGCATCTGGCATGGTGAGGAGTCCAGGGCTGACCTCACAGCCAGGACAGGCTGACAGGGCCTGATACAGGAATTCTCTAAAACAGATCTAAGAACCCTGGGTGTACCAGGCTACACTGCCAGAATTCACCATTTTAGAGGCAAAAGCCATGGGCATGAATGTGAACGCAAGTGATTGGGAGGTAGGTTGGATAGGAGAACATCTGCAATTAAGAAAAAGTGTTAGAGCCCGGCATGGTGGTGCACATCTATAATCTCAGCAACTTTGAAGGCTGAGGCAGGAGGATAGTGAGTTCAAAGCCAGCCTCAGCAACTTAGCAAGACCCTGTGTCAAAATAAAATATAAGAAGGGCTGGGAGTGTGGCTCAATGGTTAAGCACCCCTGGGTTCAATCCCCAATGCCAAAAAAATAAGTTAAAATAAAAGCATTAGAGATTGACACAGCCAGGAGGTGTGCAACTAAATGTCACATGGGGTCCTAGACAGGCTCCTGAAACAGAAAAAGGACATTAGGTAAAAACTAAGAAAATCTGGACAAAGCATGGTCTATAGTTTAATAGTGTGTGTCAATATCAAATCATTCAAGTGGCAAAAGTACGACACCAATGTAAGATATGACCGGAAGCTGGGTCCAGGGACCTCTCTGTATTGTCTTTTCTGTAAATCCAAGACTATTTGAAATAAAAAGTGTAGTGTGTTATGTTCTAAAGGCAGAGAACCCCCACTAAGGTGAGAAGTTTCTTTAACCGGAGACACGAAGCCCTTTGTTCCCTTGGAGATCTCAGGAAGGGCTGCTTGTCACCTCCCCCAGAGCAGCTCATGGGGAAGAGCACATCCCCTCAGGTGCCTCTCTACCGAATGAGTCATGCTGTGAATCATGTCTAACTATATGCTGCGCCCTGAGTTCAACCCTCCTTGAGGGCATATCAAGGTGGCAATAATAACACATTTCCCACCCCGCCTAATCCTTCTTCGTGACATGTTAGCGGAGAGGTGCAACCCTGTTGGAAGAACCACTTCATGTTAAAAAGCTGCCACATCCACCTGCAAACATGGGGATAATCCTACTTTGTTCTGAACAAGAGGCCCCCAGACATTGTGACATTGTGACAACCAAACCACACATTTCTAGACTTGCCCAAAACCACCTCCCACCTGCCCACCCCCAAGGATCAGTAAACTGAAATTAAACTAGGATAAAAGCAATGAAAAATGTTAAAGAAATAGGAAAATACACTATAAGGAAGTTGACTACATGTTACATAAAACCGTGAACTTGATACACACGGGAGTATAAGATTGGAGAGATCTGAATCAGATGGGTGGGTTTCAATATTGTACTACTACAGTTTTATAAAATGTCACTATTGGATAAAGAGTCCATGAGAGTTCTCTGTGTTATTCCTAAAAGAATGTGAACATGCAATTTTTCATTACTAGGGGTTTAACCCAGGGGTACTTTATCACTGAGCCATGTCCCCAGCCCTTTTCATTTTTTATTTAGACCCAGGTTCTGGCTAAGTTGTCTAGGCTGGCCTTGAACTTGCCAAGCCTGACCTCAAACTTGAGATCTTCCTGCCTCAGCCTCCCCAAGTCACAGGGATTACAAGTATGTGCCACCACACCTGACTAAATGTGCAACTGTTATCTCAATAAAAATTTCAGTTGAGAATAAAGAACTTGTTTAATTATAAATGCTAATCCTTCCTCTCTGGCCCTCCAAACTCTCCTACTCCCGTTCAGCACCATCCAGTGGGGAAAGGCTTGGTATAGACTCCTGGAATCCAGAATTCTGGTCTTAGCTCAGATTCTCTAACTGGGAGCTTGAGTAAGGTACCTAACCTCCCTGAGCTGAAGTTCCCCTCCTCTAAGAAGTGTCAATGATCAGATGTTGCAAGTAAAGTGCCTGGCACAAGGCAGGCACTCACTAAATGGCAGGAATCCCTGCTTCTCTGTTCCTTTGCCCCAAGTTCTCAGGCACCACTTTCTCTGGGAAGTACCCTCAACTCCTTCATACTCCATTTCTTGCACTGCACCTCCCTGCAAAACCCTGGACCACACATTCATCCTGCCTGCCTACAGACTTCCCGTCTCCTGGGGTAAGGGGTCTGCATGGCAGTGGAGACACCGCCACAAATGTGCAGGCACAGCGATCCCATCCCCTGTGCTGGCTTGCTGGGGCAGACAGCTGCTTACTTCCTGCCCCACCCCCCAGGGTGGCCAGCTGCAAGTCACAGCAAACCAGCAGCTGGAGGGCTATCTCAGGATGTTTTGGCACCAAAACAACTCTGAGGGCAAGGGCTGGCTATTCTGACCTCTGGTCTCCAGGGATTGGTCATCCAGCCCTCCCTCTGGCTCTCCCACCCACACAGTTCCAAAGGTCAGGCCTATTAATGTCCACCCCGACTTCGGATGTCCTGGGGTCAAGCAATGCAGGAACCAACAGGCTGGTCCTCACCAGGCACTGCAGGGCAGAGTCCCAAGCTGTTGGCTGGCCCAGAGCTCCAGCAGAAGCCAGCCACACAGGCCTGTGTGCTGTCAAAAGGCAGGGGAAGGGCCCAGGGTGGAGGTGTGTAAGGAGCATGACATCCTGACTGGCCCCTGAGAGAGTGGCGTGGGCTAGACTGGCAATGCACTATTCCCTTAGTTTGGGAGAAAAAAAGAGTGAGAGACAGTCTGACCCCACTAATCCAGAAATGAATCCTCATCCCTGCCGGTACCAGGAGGCCTCAGAGTCAGTACACAGGTCCAAACCTTGCCTTGTCTTTGAACCTGGGCAAGGTTCCCCAGAGGGACCGCCACATCTCCAGCCCACGCCCCAAGACACAGAGAAGCCAAGAATCCCACTGAACACCCCCATGCCCTGCCAAGCCCTCTGCTGTGGCACTAGGTCCCCAAACCCAACCCCAAGCATACACCTCACGCATAACCTTCTCCCCTTCTCCCCTCTCTTTCAGCAAGTGAGCTGAGCAGTGGAGAAATCTCCAGACCCCTTTTACCCACTCCCTGAAAGCATGGGCCAGAACTACACGTCTTTGCGGCTGCCAAGAGAGCTGCCCTTCTCTGTGGCATCGCAGCAGGCCCCAGGCTGGTGGGTGCTGTGGGCCAGGACACCTCAAGAAAAGGGCCCTAGAACATCCCCATTGTGCTTCCTCTGCCTTTGGGCCACCTCCCTCCTCCACACAGAGTGTGCTCTCCCCTCCTTTCGTATGCCCCAGCTCAGTGAAGCACACTGTAACCATGAAGTCCACGCGGCTCACAGGGAACCCATTTTTCTGGAATTCTCTCTCCTCCTGGCTGAGCGCTGATGTTGATGGCCTTGGGGGCTGATCCACCTAGCTGAAGCTGAACTAATCAGATTCACCTTCCCAGGAACTGCAAATCCACACCTGGACCACAGACCAGGGTGTTTGGTGCTGAGCCACAAGAATTGCTGCCCAGACAACAGGTCCCCAAACTCCTGGTATGAGTCCTCAGAGCTCGGCTGGTTTCCGCCCTCCCCAGGAATGGCAGCTCAGGTCCTTCCTTCAGCATAGTTCCCTCCAGGGCCCTTCTATCACATTCCGTTTGCCCCTTAACTAAACAAATCTGATGTTGTTGCTTGCACACAACAGAAACTTAACCAACTCCCCAGAGCTCAAGCAGGGACTTGGACCCCAAGGTCGTCAGCATTACAAAGGGTATTTTTGCCCACTCTTGTTCCGTCTGCCCCACTAATCTCAGGAGCCTCTTTAGGAACCCTGGAGCTAGGATAGATTGATTGGTCAGACAATTAGAAACCTCTCTCCATGTTTCCAGAGAAGTAAGTTAGAGAGAACAGGAGCCCTGGGAAAGCCCCCTGAACACCCAGGCTCACTGTGTGGGCACATTGACTTCTGGCCCCTTCTCTCCTCGAGGGCCACTGCTAAGGCATTCTGTGGCGACTGGCATTTCTTCTAGATGATGTCGCTCTCCTCCCCCAGGAGTCAGGGCCCTCAGGGCTGCATCTTTCGGTCAGCACGTAAGCTCAGCCTCCAGTCAATCAGCTCGACTATCAACCAGAGAGGACGCAGACACACTTTATTTCTGGAAGGAAGACTCAGACTTCTATATCTAGCATAAGACTGTGGGGCTTGGCGTCTGGCACCAGGAACTGCAGTCATTGGTGGCTGAGCTGACATCGTCACTCATTGTTGACAGCCTCCTCCTTGTCCTTCCCTTCCGCAGTGTCTCCCCCATCTTTCAGATTTTGGCGAGCAAACTCCTCAAAAACCAAATTTGCATCCTGAAAACTAAAAGAAAGCAGACAATATCTTGCTTAGTGCACACCCGGAAGCTGAGGATGAACCTTAAGCAAAACAAGAGTCTTGATCTTCTTTTGGTGGCAAAGGAACTGATCAAGGCTTTCCCCAGGATGGAACAGGGGACTATGCCATTTTCCTCATGGCCTTTTGTCTAAAGGCACTGTAACAAAAAGGAGAAAAGGAGAGAACCCACAGAGTGAGAGACAGACACACCCTGCACAGCCCTTGGGAGCAAAGGGACACCAGGGAAGTGCACAGACACTCCAAGAGGGGTCTGTGCAGGTGGAGGAGTCACAGGACACAGGGCAGAGCAGTGTTTGAGCAGCTTACCTTTCCTTCGCTGTGAGCCCAAAACCAAGGACAGAGGGAGAGGGCAGAGGAGACAGAGGTTAAAATCAATTCCACACCACACTACCTGACAATCCCTCCCTTCAGCTGACCAGTGTGAGGAACGACCAGGTCTCAAGGGCTAATCCCTGAGCACTGCATGGGATTTCTTCCCCTCTCTCCCTGCATTTTTAACCATCATGGTTTTTGTTTTTGCATTTTGATTTTTGGAGGGTTCTGGGAATGGAACCCAGGGCCATGCAGAAGCTGGAGGAGCCACTGAGCCACACCCCAATCCCACCAGAGCTTTTTTATACAGAGTGCCTCATTGTCCTCATCCGTCAGATGTTCCCTGTCATTTTAAAGTATCTCCGCTGAGGTCAGAGTCACTGGGAGCCTGAGGGTGCAGCTCCAGCATCAGCCCACCAGGTTCTCGGGGCGACACGTGGGGCCTGGGGTCGTCTGGCATGTCAGGGCAGATGTGTGCTAATGCCCTGGGTTTCTGAGCACCATTGGCAAGTTGGTCTTCTGGGGTCAGGCTGTGTTTTCACGTTCACATCCCCAGGCAAGGGGCTGACCGCTGGAGTGTGCTTTGTTCTTTTTTAGCTTTCTGCCCACCTAGTAAAGTTCTGGTGTGGTTCAATGGCTACAGAAAGCTTGGGGGAAGCACAGCAGTGGTTAGATGGCTGGTGAGCTTCTGCTTTGTGCCTCCGGCCCACATGGAAGCCAGCATGGGAGGGGAATATCTGTAAGGGTCACTGGGCCTGGGGGACCCAGAGAGAGGCTAATCCATGGAAATCTACCCTGACAAGAAATGCCCTGGAGCCCCGCCGGGCTAAACGATGAAACGCACTAACTAGAAGCCTCTGCCCTGAAGAGGCAGGCAAGGGCAAACCCAAACAGCACGCCCGGAACTGACGGGTGCCCTCCCCAGTGGGTAATCAGAACACTTCCACTTCCACTGCACGTGTTAGGTGCAGCTTGCTCGACCCCGACTCTGGCAGGGCCTAAGTATAACTCACCCTTCCTTTGTTTAGAACCTGACCACCTAGACTCAGGCACCCAGGAACTAGGCAAAAAAATGAGACACATGAGACTTGGTCACTCAGAGGTCTCAGGAAAAGAGAGTTTCGCAGCCACGGGGTGATCTGTCCTAACTCTAACTCCCTGGAATCTCATAGGACAATCAACTGTTGTTTTGTCCTGACCCGGGGAGATCAGTCGTCAAAAGTTACATGTAAAGGAAGATTAGCTCCATTTCTCCCTAATTAAGTCGCAACGTCTGCCTAAAGCTCCAGAAAACAACCCCACATAAACTATGACATGTTCTCAGGTGACTGTCACTTGAATGTCTTTAAAAGGAACCAGAAAGCACCTCAATCTCACACAGTTAAAAAATTATAGATTGGGACCACATTTTCAAGACTGAATCCATGTTTTCCTGGTTTGCAATCCTAATTGTCCCAAAAAAACTTTTTTTTTAAATAGCATTTTCATGATACAAATCTAAGTGAATCAAAGATGTAATATTAAACTATTTTCCCCCCATCAGAAGCTTTTGCCAATGTGCATTGAGGGTTTGAATCCAAAATATTTGGAAAAGATACTTTGAAACAAAATATGTTTGAGCCAAAACCTAAAATGATTATGGGGACTCATTCAAACGTGTAAATCCCGTTTCACTATCAACATAGGAAAGCTATTTATCAAATATGAGAAAAAGAAACCCTGCTGGTTGACACCACTTTTAAAGTAGTCTTTCTTACTCTAGCTAGGGAAAGTTCTCAAACAGGTGGATTTGCAACCTAAATCATATTTAGATCTAAATCCAGGTCTGTGGCAGCAGAGCTTCATGCTACAGGGGGTGAGGAGCTCAGTTGTTAGCAGGTATGCACTGCCTTCTTCTCAGGCTCAGTCACCTTCTGGATGACACCTGGTGACTCCCAGGCTCAGATTTGCAGTCAACAAATGTGTAACTTGGGGGAACTACAGAAGAGTCACAAGATCGGGGAGTGGGGGAAGAAGGGGAGATCCTGGACAAGGATGGGGTATAAGCAGCTTTGTCAATATGTATGCATGTATGAATGTGAACCAATTAATCTCCATTATGTAAGGTGATGATGGACCATTAAAAAATCAATTAAAAAACAAAACAAAACAAAAAAAAGGAAACACCAGGAATGAATACCCAATAAGTCTGCCAGGAGTAAAGGGCTAGAGACAGCCTGGACAATGGCACAACTAACCTGGGTCCTCAGGCTGGGGATGCATGAGGCGGAATGGTACCTCAGTGGCCACTTCACTAGGGAAAAAAGAATGCAGATTGGTGGTGAGTGTAGACACCCCGCACACGCACACACACACACACACACACACACACACAGTGATTACAAATCGCACAGCAAAAGCTAAAAACCTGTGCCTGCAGAGATTCACAAAAGACAAAAGATCCTCAGGCCCAAGCTGAAAGACGGTTCAGTGGGAGTCAAAACAAAACAGAAATCAGGAAGTGGTCAAGTAGGAATTTGAAATGCATTCCCTGGAAGATGGTCCAGGAGCTTCACTGGCTCAGGCTTTGAGGTTCCCTGCGCTGGCTGTTAGTGTAGTGACATAATATTATGGGAAGAGGAGAGGTGAAATCCTAGAGGGAGGATAGTGGTGGTGGTGTTGCTGTTGTTGTTTGGCCCTGGGGATCAAACCCAGGGGTGCTTTAACGCTGAGCCACATCCCCAGTCCTTTTTAATTTTTATTTTGAAACAGTCTCTCGCTAAGTTGCTTAGGGCCCCACTAAGTTGCTGAGACTGGCCTCAAACTTGCAATTCAGAGGGAGGATGGTTGTTTTTTTTTTGTTTTTTTTTGTTTTGTTTTTTAAAGAGAAAGGGACAGCGAGAGAGACAGAGAAAGAGAGAAACAACTTTATTGAGTTTTTCACATGGCCTTAGTTGCTCCAACACTTAGTTGTGTACGTGGTGCTGGGGTTTGAACCCGGGTCCTCGTGCTTGCCAGGCAAGTGCTAAAACCACTGAGCCACCGATCCAGCCCAGGAGGATGGTTTTTAAAATAGTTTTGGACGTATTGGTGCCTTCCAATAGTCCCAGCAATTTGGGAGGCTGAAGCAGGAGAATCATAAGTTCAAAGCCAGCCTCAGCAACTTAGCAAGGCTCTGAGTAACTTAGTGAGACTCGTCTCAAGATTAAAAGTAAAGAAAAAGGGTTGGGGATGTGGCTCAGTGGTTAAGTGCCCCTGGGTTCAATCCCTACTAACAAAAAAAGTCTTCGTGGCAAGGTGCAACCTTCTGAATGTGTTAAACCTGTGGGAGGGTATTGTGCTGAGGGTAGAAGCGCTGCAAATATACTTGGTGCTGCTGAGTTGTGCACTTGGGTAAAAGGGCAACGTTTGTGCACTATCATGCCCCTCACACACACAAGACAGCTAGACAGCTGTGTGGAGCGAGCTGATTCTCTGGAGAGGTGTCCTTGCAAGGTGTGAGCTTACTTATGTCTCCCCAGACTCACACCAAGGAACCTTGCCTTGCTGGATGCTCCCAAGGCAGCAGCATCACTCCTGCCACCTCCAAGCAGTGCTGCCCAGAAACCAGACTTTTTTTTTTTACTATTTCCTGTTAAGACCCCAGCCTCCTGGTCCTTGGGAAGGGAGGAGAAGAGCCTTACCTGGAGGTGAGTTCTCCTAGAAAGCTAGGAAACAAAGCAAAAGGCTGTGGTGACTGTCCCCAGTGTTAATGTGACTTCAAGTTCCATTATTCAGAGGCAGGGCCCCACCCAGTTCTCAGGTCCCTGTGGGCTAACTCCCAACTTTCAAAATCTTTATATCCCTTAATATTCAACCTCTTTCCTTCTCCTTGCTTGTGACTCCATCTCTCTCAAGAGGATCTGATTCTGATCACAGAAGGAGAACTTCTTGACCATGGGCATCATTGTGAAGTACCTGTTACAGTTGTCCCTACCCTTTGGTATCTGTGGGGTGGGGTGGTGGGGGTGACTGGGTCCAGAACCCCCTGGGGATACCGAACCTTCAGATGCCCAAGTCTCTTATATGAAAGGGGTTGTGTCTGCACAGAACCTTCACGCACACCGTCTAACTCATCTCCAGATGACTTGGACCACCCAATACAAAGTGAATGCTGCATAAACAGCTGTTAGACCGTCTTGTTTAGGGAATAAACAGGGGGAAAGGTCTGTGCGTGCTCGGGACAGACACGGTTTTAAACACATTTTCAGCCTGCAGTTGGTTGAATTCACCGACAGGCCCAACTCTACGTGCTTTTCTTGACTGCTAAGGGAAACTCCTCCTGTTTGGAGATCCTCACAGGGAAAAGGGAAGAAAGCACTATCCACTTTGAAAAACACGGGAAATGGAAACACTGATAACAAAATATCCAAGATAGACTGGTGTTCTTTGATCCCCCAAGCAAAATTTGGAGAACTTCTCTCCTGCTTAGAACGTGGGGGTGGGATTTTGCCTTTGATTCCCTGGCTAACCCAGGCTCACCAAGGTAGGAGGTCAGAGACCTTGGAAGAGAATTTCAAAGAAAATGAGAACTCAAGCTTTTTTTTTTCCTTTTGGTGAGATTAAAGTTATGGAAAAATCGGTTTCACTAAGAAATAGAAAAGTGTTTCCTTAGAGACAACAGCACTTCTATGATTGCTTGTCAGTTCGCTCCTTGGTGGACCAATGCTTCCCAAGATGCAAACAACTAAAGGTTTGCTGAGAGTCCACCAGTGCCATCATGCTTTCCTGAAGTTCATGTGACATGAGTCTGACTTTCACTCTCGACATCTACTTCACAGAGCGAGCGCAGTCTTTGCAGTGTGTGCCAACAGCGCAGCACAACCTGCTTTTCCAGGGTCATTCCCATGGGCAGCCTGCAGAAACTGCCCCAGCTCACCATGGGAACCAGTGCACTCTTCCCCTGCTGTCCGCCTGCTGCTCCTTCAGGAAAGAGCAGTCCAGACTGTGCCAGGCCAAGCACTGGCCGGGACACTTACCCTGACACGGTGAGCTTCACCTTGATCTGGTAAGACACCAGGATGCCCAGGACGGTGCGGTCCACGCCCTCCTTAATGCTGCCCAAACAGAAAGGAAGAGGGGAGGATGAGGCAGCAGCAGGCAGAGCCTGAGGGGACACCTGCATCCCTACAGGGCCACTGATCTGGAGGCTCCGTCTCTGGGCTGGCCTGAGTCCTAGGTCTGAGCACACGGAGGCAGTGGACGGATCCCTGCATCTTTCCCTCCAGCTGTCCACAGACAGCAAAGCGTGCTTCCCCTGCTCTGCCCCCTGGTCGTACAGCCTCTCCCCACCCTGCTGCAACGCCTTCTCAGCAGGACAGACACCAAGTCCTCCTGCCTGGGTCATCTGTCTCAGTAATGTGTCTCCTGTGTGCAAAGCTCCTTCTCTGAGCTTTCCAGCCACTCTGTATCCTGAGAGGTCTTTCAGGTTCAGTTTTTCTGGGAGCTGTCCCTGCCACCTCCTACCTATCTATGACCCACTGCCCCCCAGCCTGCCCCTGCTGTGTGCCAGCCTTGCCAACCACAAACCTGCGCCAGAATGCCCTCCTACTCCTCTCCCGTCCACCAAGACCTCCCTCTGCTTTGTGAAGCCTTGCTGGACACTACCAGGCAGCACTAGGATTCATTCCTCCCTCCTCTGCTCATGGGGAAAGGCATGTGGACAGTCTACTGTGGCCTGACCACAGGAAATCATGACTGTTTTGGACCCTGCCCAACCTGCACCCAGCATGTTCCTGGCAGTGAATGTCTCAGCAAGTGAAGGCCATGCGTGAGATGCACCCCAAAGAGGGTGCAGTGCAACTTTCCTTGACAGAAATTCCATTCCAAATCTACTACCACATGAACACACCAAGTGGACATTTTAACACAGGTCATTATTGCACATGACCCACTGTGGAAGACTTAATTATTCCAGGATGCCTAGTAACAGGAATTAAAATATGAAAATTATCATGAAATCCGAATTCAGATAATGTGAATAATGATAGAAATCAAGGCTGAGGACCTGAAGGCAGGGGGTAAGTGGGCAGAGGAGATTGTGCAAGAGAGGTGGGATCTGAGATGCAGCCAGGCAGGTTCCAGGCTGAAGGTCAAAATCTAACCCAGGGACCTGTGCACCCAGGATACACTGCTCCTCAGAGGAGCCCTTCTACCTGGGATTGTGGAGGGGCCATGCACTCAGGGAAGAGGGGCTGCCACCAAAGGGAGTAACAGGGGTGTAAGCTAGAAACTCCAGACCTCTGCTGCAATCAGTTCTTTGCCAAACAGCCAGGGAACAGAACGTGCTTTGTCACAGACCGGAGAATACCCTGCAAGCTCTCGCCCCTGCCACCTCCGTGGTGCTGCCAAACAGGCCAGAGGTTGAAATGTGTGACCTAAAGGAGCCCAGAGCTTGGTAGGCTCGCATTCTGTGAGGCCAACAGTGGAGGACGGTGGACATTTGGCAGGAAGCAGGTGGGAGTCAAAAGATATTCTGAGAACATGTTGCCAAGTTACTGTGTTCCTATGGGAGAGAATAACAAGGAAACTGACACCCTAGACCTGCTCGCTCATGGGCACAACAGTCATGACACTGGCATGCATGTTTTATGGTTTACGGAGTCATCTGCAAACACGTACACCTCTCCACACCTTGTGAGGAAGGTGAATGTATGCTCATTTTATGGAAAGGGAAATTTTCCATAAGATGAGCCACAGTGAGAGACTTGTCCAGGGTCACCAGCTCACCAGCAGAGCAAAGTCCACTCCTCACCGACTTTCCTGTCAGTGATCCACTGGGGCCATGGAGGGCACCCCCAACACATCACACAGGCAGGGGGCTGCAAGTGGGCCTTGCGTTGGAGCATGGCTCTGACCTCTCACCCTCAGAGCCTTCCAATGGGGAAGCTCCCAGAAACAGAAGCCTGAAAGGGTGGCTGGGAGCAGCAGTGCATGTGGACTTCACCCTCACTGCACAGGTTTCTCCAGACCTGCTGCCTAAATCCAGCCTTTCTTGCTTTATTTTTTCTTTTCTCTTCTCTTCTCTTTCTTTCTTTCCTTCCTTCCTTCCTTCCTTCCCCCTTTCTTTCTTTCTTTCTTTCTTCTTTCTTTCTTTCTTTCTTTCTTCTTTTTGAATTCACTCAGGGGCATCCCAGTCCTTTTTTATTTTTTATTTTGAGACAAGGTCTCACTAAGTTACTCAGGCTGGCTCAAGCTTAGCTCTTCCTGCCTCGGCCTCCCAGGTGGCTGGGATTACAGGCATGCTCCACCATGCTCATAAACAGTGCCTATTTTCCTATGAATCTCATTGACATCTGTGGCCCTCACGACAACCACTCTTCACCTATCCTGATAGAAAGGAATGAACAAGCAGGGCCAGCTGTGCGGGGCAGTTTGTATGCTCAGGGCACACTATACCAGGTAATGATGCTCTTGAAAAAATAGCCACTGCCAGGGCTGAAGTGGTGGCTCAGTGGTTATGGCGCTTGCCCGGCATGCATGAGGACGTGAGTTCGAACCTCAACACCACATACACAACAAAGTGTTGGAGCGATGAAAGCCACACGAAAAACTAAATGAAATTGATTCTCTCTTTATCTCTCCTCTCACTCACACTGTCCCTCTCTCTCTTTAAAACAAAGAAAGAAAGGAGAAAAGGAAAAAAAAGCAACTGCCATTCCTCAAGCACGTGTGAGTGTCAGGCTCTAAGCCTTCTGCAGGCTGTCTCAGCTTTGTCGCCTCTCTGTAACATCAGAGCTGTTATCACCCCCACTCCAGAGACAGGAAAACAGACTCTCGGCGAGCTCGTTATTTGCTAAGAGCCACCCCGAGTATGCAGGCAGTGGAACTGGAGTTACCCAAGCTGTGTCCAGGGCCCGCCAGAGTGGTAACCACACTGTTCCAGCATAGGAAGAGCCTGATTTGGGCCCCTAGGCTTGCACTCCATGCCACCAATGCCAGCCAGCCTGTCATGCAGACATGCACACCTGTGAGCCCAGGGGACAGACCTGCCTGCACCAATTGGCTCTGACAGGCCTTTGGGGCAGACTCGAGGACTCACATGGTGCTGGAGGCGAGGTTAGTGTCCTCGTGCTTGATCTTCCCGTCCAGGGCAAGGCCTCTTCTTTCTCGATTGTTAGCCAACAAGGGCACTAATGTCAGGGTCTTGGTCAAAGTGCTATTTGGAGACACTTTTTCTCTGGAAGAAGAAGAACAGAGAGGAGATTTATGACCTTCAAAGTCGCCATCAAACCAACCAGACCCTGATTGTCAGCCGGCATTTTCCAGGACCCAAATTCCCTATCCACGTACTGGAAAGAAGGGCATGTTGTTAGTGACTCCGCGGAGCAGGTTAGCACAACACCAGGACATTCCCTCCCGCCTCCCGACCTGCTCTGAATAGCTGAATTTCATAAATGCTCTGTGGCGTTCAATAACACCAACTGGCCCAGGAGTCAGGGACACCAGCTGGTCTCCTCTGAGGCTCATGAACCCTACAGTACACAGCAGAGTCACCAGGGCAGTGTCAGCTACAAGTCCAGGTGGAAAAAGTCCTTGTTGCCAAAAGCTGTCACCACAAGGCGGTCAGCATGTGACTGATGGTAGGCTGTCAAGCTGGGTGAGGACGGGGCCTCCACCCGTGAGCCACGCAGACCAGACCAAGCTGGGCTCAAAGCAGCACACATTCTCTACTCAGTCTTCCGGATCATCAGCTGAGCTCTGGGTTTCCCAACGTCTGACAGATGGCAGGCACCGCGTGTCAAGAGGCTGATGTGGGGCTGAGCTGGGACACAGTATCATCAGGGTCACAGAGCGGCACCTGAGGCTGGAGAACCGGCTCTGCTGTTCATGTGCTGTCTACACAGCTCTCACCCTTGCTTTGCCAACCCTACACTCAGCGGCCACACAGACACATGCCTCAGGCTGCAGAGCCCTGCATGCCAGCAGCACGCCCTGCATCCTGGCACTGGCCAGAGGAAGGCAGGGCATGGCCTAAAAACACTGCCTGGGAGCTGCATCAAGACTACTTCCTGACAGCGGTCCAGGACAGCTGGAGTCTGAACTGCCTCCTGCAGAGGGACTTCCTATTTGATCCCACTGGGGAGTTTAAAGTAACTGTGGCTAATCCTGCCTCTGGTGGAAGCTGTTTATAGAATTTTGCATGAGCCAGGGTGGCCCACATCCTCCCACCTGGCTCTTAGGGAGAGAGATATCTAATGAACTGGATTTGGGCAGTGGCATTGACAAAAGTGGACTTTGCATTGTAAAGGTGGTGGAAGTAGGAAGGAGGTTCTTGGGACTTGGCTGGGAAGATGGCCTTTCCTGCACCAGACTGCCAAAGGACTATGCCAAGGCCCTGGGGCCTTTTCCAGGGCCTTCAGGATCAGAAATCAGGTCTGACCTGGCTTGAGGAAAGCTTTCTACTAGAGCTCCAGGAACTGCAGGGTCTGGCATGTATTCTGCAGCCTAAGACCCATTAACATGATCTGACTCACCTTCCAATCTTCCCGCCCTGGGGGAGTCTTAGAATGCTTTCCATTGGCCCCCAATGCATCCAAGGATTTAAAAAAAGACTAGATAATAGGGTATATATTTGGGAAAGACTCAGGACTATTTGCCTTATTGTTTCTGAGCATCTGCCAAAAGGTCAGCCAGAGCTAAGACCCAAGGATGACAACAATGTGCCCAAAATGTGGGACAGACCCCAGGCCTGGCATAATGAAGTCAGTTAACACGTTTTGGTTCTTTCCTGCTTCCCTTCACTGCAGACCTATAGTTAAACTTAAAGCCAATTTTGTTTTGAGTAACAGCTTATTCTAAAGTCACCTTTTAAATATTGTGCAATATTATCATAGTGAATCAGTTTATCTTTCCTCAACACTAACCCCCCCCACCTAAACTTCCTTTAACCCTAGTAATGTTTTTTACATTTGATGGTGTTCAGAACATGGCAACTAGGGGCTAGAGGTGGCTCAGAGGTTACAGGGCTTGCCTGGCATGCCCAAGAACGTGGGTTCAAACCCCAGCACCACGTACACAGCGAAGTGTTGGAGCAATGAAAGCCACATGAAAAACTAAATAAAATTGATTCTCTATTTCTCTCTCTCTCTCACTGTGCCTCTCTCATTTAAAAAAAAAAAAAGATCATGTCAACTAGCTAAAACAGAGTTGTTTGGGGGACAGGGAACACCCCCCTACACACATCCATATTAACTGTATCTGACTTTTGCTGGGCTCAGTGGCACATGATTATAATCCCAGCTCCTTGGGAGGCTGAGGACGACAATTGAAAATTCGAGCCAGCTGGGCAAGTTAGTACGACCCTGTTTCAAAAAATAAAAAGGGCTAGGACTGTAGCTCAGTGGTAGAGCACTTGCTTAGCATGTATGAGCCCCTGCATTCAATCCCCAGCACCACACACAAAAAAATGTATCTGACTTCCTCGCCCAAAGCACAAGTTGCTGTGTCTCTCATGTCAGAATGAAGGCGCCACTGCAGAATTCTCCTTTGTGATTGATTCTACTGAAGGGAGAAAAGTCATTCACAACAACAGGTGAAAATGAATACATTGTCCTAATCCAATTACCATTGTACAAGATTTTCAAATTGAAGAGAAGAGCTAAGGGGAGTTCTAGCCTGGGCTGACTGTTCATCTGGCCATCTGCTGGGACGGGGTAGGGGAGCAGAAGAACAACCACATTCCTGAGACTCATTCCAAGCATGAAGGGAAAGGGCCAGCAGTTCCCGTGGTGACAGGTCCACCTTGATTTCTCCCCTCCCTTGTTGGCATGGATCGCTTTCTCTGAGCTCCTGCGAGATGGGCTGCGTGCAGGGGTGAATGAACATCGAGCTAAGATACTAGCTTTCTTGGTAGCCCCTGAAGTGAGAAAAGGGGAAGGAAGCAGAAAGCTGGAGGGCAGGCTGGGTATTCTAGTTCTCAGCATGAACAAAGAGGAACTTGAAGGAAGGTCCGCCGCCCCGGAAATGGAAACGCGACCACTGCTTACTGTGTTTCCTCCATGGCCACAGGCTTGACGTAGTAATCGCTCGAGTAAAGAACCACATTGGCCACTTGCTCCGCTGCAAAGGGAGGACAGGAGTCAGGCGATCAGCACAGGGGCCTCATGTGTGTGCCCTCCAGGGTACACTGCAGGACTCTGCTCTCCGGTGGTCAGTCTACCTCTGCCTTTCTCAGCAGACTCCTGTGATTTCCGAGTTCTGTCCTCAGGCCATTTCTCTTCACCAATAACCTGCTTTATGTCAACTCCCACCCATTAACATGGCAGCACCCATGAGCTCCTCCTCTCCACTGAGCCCATGATTTGTCCCCAGATGTCCCTCAGAGGCACAGTGTCCTACATCTTCCCAGAACTCACCATGGACTCTTTCTCCATACTGGCCCCTTTCCCACATCCCCTGTCTTATTTAATGAGCTTGAACCTTCCCATTCTCCAGGCTTTCCAGAAACCAAATAGAAGCAGTGAGGGATTAATTCGAAAATCTAATGTGGTGGATAGGAATGAGACCTGGCTATTTGGGCTCAAATCTCTGCTTAGCTATTAAGTGTGGGATGAACTATTTAGCTGCTATAAGCTGTTAGGTAGAACTTGACCTAGGCAATGCCATTTTGAATTTTATCCTCCAACTTAGAATAAGACCCACCTATCCCTAATACCCCAGAGATCCACCTAATCCTAAACCCCAGACCCACCTACAATACTCCACCACTATGCAAAGAAACCCTAAACATGCCATCATAAGAAAGAACCCTTCCCTGACAACTCCCTAGCAAGGCCCTAATCTTTTCCCCTAGTCCTCTATATATACCCAAGTCTGTAAGCTGAAGTCGGGTCCCAGACTCTACTGGGGCCCCCCTCCACAGGTGTCTCCCAATAAACCTGTGTTACTGTTGAGTGGTCGCCACTCTCATCTCTCTTAATTTCCTCCACTCACTTCTTCCCTTATATTTTGGTGCTGAAACCCACGACTGGTATTCCGAGATTCCCACCAAGGGTGACCTCTCCGGGCTTTCCCTTGATCTTGACCCGATCTGATCTCTCACTCTCGCTCTCTTTCCACCACTTCTCCCTCTGGCTCCTCCAATAAGGACATCACTGGACATCACATCCACCACCAGCCCCCACTTAATTGGGTGAGTGACCCCCTCTGACTCTTTCGGATTCACTGGAATACCTGCCATAGTTTGTCTCTCTGGGGATACTGTTCCCCTGAGGATACTGTTCCTCTTCAAAAATAGTGCTAGCGACATGAGTGAGGACGCGGGTTTGAACCCCAGCACTGAAATGTCAGATCAACAAAAACCAGATGAAAAACTAAATGAACAGCAACAACAAAAAATCCTAGCATTAGTGCTGGGTGGTGTTAACCACTAGCCTTCTTTGGGGATGCCCACTGATTGCCATTTGTTCCATTGGTCATTCCAGGAAAAATCCCCGAGAAACCACTCTTGTGGAGACGCCCCTTGATTTTAGTCTCTCTCTCCACTTCCACCAGAGTCCTTGGGGGCCTCCTCGATCCATTTCATCCAACATGGGCCAAGCCTCATCAAAGCTTCCACTAGACACCCTCTAGGGGTGTCTTCCAAACCAGACCCTGGGTCTCCGAGAAACAGTCAAAAGATTGGTGTTCTTCTGAAATATTGCTTGGCCCCAATATAAACTGGACAACAAGAGTCACTGGCTTGAAAATGGCACATTTGACTCCCAAATTTTTTGAAATCATAAACTCTCCATTGAAATGGCAACGGTCTGAGGTTCTTTATGTCCAGGCCTCTGGTCCAAGCTTGGTACTCCAGACCTTTCTCTCTGCTCACACTACTCAACTTTTCCCATTCTTCTTCTCAATAAGAAACCCCTCAGGGCATCCCTCTCTTGGGACTCCTTCCTCTTTGGGAGTTCTGCTTCCTTTCTGTTACTCTAATAAATCTGTTACTTTGCTGTCTGACCCCATATTCTTGGATCTCATTCCTCAAACTAGCAAGAACCCACATCCACCCTCCCTGTCACGTTTATAGGGCTTCACGCGGGATCTACGGAAGGATGGGTAAAATGGACAAAGGAGCTCCCACTTCTCTTCTCTGTGCTCTTCCTTAGCGGACAAACTGTCTTTCTCTCCCCTTCCCTGCAGAAACGCCTCCTCCACATGTGCACCCTGGTGCTCAGGCTGCTCCCAGCTACTCTCTGTGTCCTACTGATCCTCAATTCTTTCACCCTCACTCTCTCAAGTCCCGAACCCCAAGTCCCGAACCTAAATCCATATATTTTGTTTTTGTTTAATCTTGTTTTGTCTAACTAGAGTATTTTTTAGCCCTCTACCTGTTTTTCCTGCTGTCTTTATTCACAGGGCAATTAAAAGCTCTACAATCTCTGTTTTCTGTCAATTTTTATGTATAATTGTGCACACTTGTGCATGTTGTGTCTATGTCACGTCTACATGTGTTTCTTGTCTACATGGTACCAAAAGTGGCATATAGATAAATGAGTGCTCATACATTAAAATTAACTTTTAGTTCACATGACTTAAATTTGTTCAGCAGCACAAGGTTTGTGTCGATTAAATCTCAAAAAGTTTCTGATTGGGGCTGAAGCAGTGGCTCAGCAGTTAAGGTGCTTGCCTGGCATGCACAAGGACCCAACTTCAAGCCCCAGCACCACATACCACATACACAACAAAGTGCCTGAGGAATGAAATTCACACGAAAAGCTAAATAAAGATTGCTTCTCTCTCTCTCTCTCACTCTCTCTCTCCCCCCTCTTTCTTTAAAAAAAAAAAAAGTTTCCAATTGGGTTGCCTTTGGTTAGCACAGTCAGTTGAAGTTATTTTAGATTCTTTTCTAAGGTCAAATGTTGATGCACTGAGATAGGCCAGAACAGACATGCATGGACATTTAAGAAGAGACAGGGATGCATACTTCTGCCAGTCCCCCCACAGATAAATAGTTCTAATATTTATCCCTCAGATTAATCTAAAAGATGTAATATCACACACAAAAGCCCTAAGTAGGGGCTGGAGTGGTGGCTCAGTGGTTATGGCACTTTGCCTGTCATAATTTGTGCAAGGATGCGGGTTCGAACCCCAGCAACAACGTACACAGTGAAGTCTCAGAGCAACAGAAGCCACATGAAAAAACTAAATAAAATTGAATCTCTCTTTCTCTCTCTTAAGAAAAAAAAAGAAAGAAAGAAAAGCCCTAATTAACTTTACCAAGAAAGTCTTAAGTGACACAGCTAAAGGCATCCTTCCACTATCACAGAGGTAATGCCAATAAAAAGCTACATTACAAAAATCAGATGACATCCCACAACTCAATGGGACATGTGTGCCATTATAAAAATTAAATGTGTTTTTAACAAAACTACTAATGTTTCTAAGGACCTGAATATCCTCTGCTAACAAATAAATGACATGTCAGACCACACACCAAGCTCTCTTCAAAGGCTGGCTGATAACACTGACTGCTTTTGTACTAATGGCTTGCATTGTTTATTGTTCTAGCATGATCCTTCACCCATGAACACCATGTCCAGTTACTGCCAACCACCATCATGGACCTCTGGACTGCCCAGATGCATGAGAGGCCTAGAGTCCATTAAGTGCCAGATGGTCATGGAAATATGACCCTTCATGCAGCTGCCTCCCAACTCTACTGAGGCACCCCAGATAGACCCTCTGGAGAGTTCCCCAGACTGACACAGACTACGCTTACCATCAGCATGAAGAATCCAGATCATAATTACCCTTTTACCCTGACAGCAGTGAAGGTAAATTGACTCCTCTTCAGAGAAGTAATTGAGACAGGAGATAGATTATCTGTAGGCAGATAGAAATGGGGACCTCAGAGAATGGGATCCCAACCCCAGGTTAAATCCCTAGGCTAAAACCTTTGCTTTGGCTGCCTGACTGGAAGGCCCCACTCATGCTTGGCTGTCCAACTCTTATGCTTGGCGGGAACACCCTAACCCAATTCAGTGCCTCTATTCATTTTAATTCCCACCACAGTTCCTCATACCCCTGCCTCTGCTGTCTTCTTATGCTGAACAGAAGCTTTTCCTTACCCACTAACATCCCTGTCCGTGCTTCTCCCTGAGGTGTCAGCCACAGTGTGAAACTCCTCCAGGTCCACTGTGGCCACCCACTACATTCCATTTAATTTCCTTACAAGACCCTGCCTTGAGCTAAAGCAAGTTGTGTCCCATCACCTTTCCGGCTGCCTCAACTATAATCTGTGACTCTTCTTCCTATTTTCTTCCTGTGCATAATTAACACTTCCATTTACCCACTAACTGGGCAGGAGCTGGCCTAGCTCCTTTCCTCTTCCCAATTGTCTGTATAATTATCAGCCTTGCTGCTGGGTCTTCCCTGCTTTGGCTCTTCACGTCCTTTTCACAGTGGATCATCAGCTACTATTGATCAGAGGGCCCAGAACATCCTCCTGCTGAGCTCCATTAGAACTACTCAACACCAATGCCTATAGAAGTCCTCAACTGAGGCCCTCTCTCAGCAGGAAGTAACTGAAGAGACATCATCACCTCTTCTCTCTCTCACCTCTTCTCCTATCAAATGAAAAGGCAGGAATGTTAGGTAGAACTTGACCTAGGCAATGCCATTTTGAATCTTATCCTCCATCTTAGAATAAGACCCAGCTATCCCTAAACCTCTGACCCACGTATCCCTAAACCCCAGCTCCACCTACAATACTCCACCATCATGCAAAGAAACCCTAACCATGCCCTAACAACTCTCGAGCAAGACCCTCATCTTCTTTCCCTTAATCCTATATCTACCCAAGTTTGTAAGCAGGTCCCATACTCTACTGGGGCCCCCCACAGGTTTCTCCCAATAAACCTGTGTTACTGTTGAGCTGCCACCATTCTCCTCCCTCTTTATTTCCTCCACTTGCTTCTTTCCTTACATTAGCCTCCGTTTCCCCATCAGTAAAATGGGGGTGATAACTGCATTCAACCCATAGGGAAGATGACTCAATTTTCTAACATCAAGTTTGAGCATCAAATAATTTGAAACAATCGGGTCAGAACCCAGCCTAAAGAAAGTTACTAACATTTTGTTGCAGAAAATTCAATAACTTCTTTCAAGATTAGGAGCTTTGCTGTTAGGATTCATGAATCTTTTGAGAAATAATTTTATTTTATCTGGTACCAGACTAAACCCAGGGGCATGTAACCACTGAGCTACATCCCCAGCCTTTTTTATTTTTTATTTTGAGAGTGGATTTCGCTAAGTTGCTTAGGGCCTCATTAAGTGGCTGAGACTGGTCCCTAACTTTCAATCCTCCTGCCTCACCCTCTAGAGTTGCTGGGATTATAGCTGTGCACCATTCCACATGGCAAGAAATAATTGTAAATCAGAGTATCTAATTGTTATGCTTCGGATGAAAGTTGTTCCCCAAAAGCTCGTTATGTGAGACAATGCAAAAAGGCTGAGAGGTGAACTGATTGGGTTATGAGAGCCTCAACCCAGTCAGTGAGTCAGTCCTGATGGGGGTTAACTAAAGGCAGGGAGGATATGGCTGGAGAAGGTGGGTCATCAGAAGCATGGCTTTGGGGTATATATTTTGTACCTGGAGTGGAGAACCCCTCTCTGCTTCATGGAGCCATGCCTTGGACCATTTCCCTCTGCCACACTCTTCCGCCATGATGTTTATGCTCATTTGGAGCCCCAAGGAATGAAACTGGCCTTCTATGGACTTAAGACTTCTAAAACCATGAGCCCCTATATAAAATTTTCTCCTAAAATTGTAATCGTCAGATCCTTTAGTCACAGCAGCAAAAAAGCCAACTAAAACACTAATGATACTTTATCAGTCCTGGACAATGGTCTGAAAGTATGTGTCCTCTCAAAACTCACATACTGAAATTGTAACCCCAAGATGGGGGTGGTGGAACACACCTGTAATCCCACCACTGGGGAGGCTAAGACAGGAAGATTTTGTAAGTTCAAGACCAGCCTGGGAAACTTAGCAAGACCCTGTCTCAAAATAAAAATAAAAAGGACTGGGGATGTAGCTCAATGGTACAGTGGCCCTGGGTTCAATTCCAGTACTGAAAGAAAAAAATAAAAGAAGGAACTCTTAACCCTAAGGTCATGATATTAAGAGAGGGTCTCTTGGGGTTGGGGATTTAGCTCAGTGGCAGAGCACTTGCCTAGCACATGCAAGGCCTTTAGTTCGGTCCTCAGCCCTGGGGGGAAAAAAAAGAGGGGGTCTCTTTTGGGAGGTAAATACATCATAGGGATAGGGCACTCACAAATAGGATTAGTAACCTTATAAAAGATGCCCCAAGGAGCTTGCTTGCCTCTTCCATCATGTGAGAACACAGGAAGAAGTCACCATCTATGAGGAATAGGACCTCACCAGACCCAGAATCTGCCAGCATCTTGAACTTGGACTTCCTAGCCTCCAGGAGAATGGGGAGGGGAGTTTATTATATATAAGCTGGCTAGTTTATGGCATTTTTGTTATAGCAGCCTAGATGGACAAAGACACTACTATGTGGGGGCAGTATATGGGACACTTCATGCAATGTGCTAAAAGCACATGAACTAAACCAACATTAAAAATTTTGCAAATTAAAAATTCATAAATAGCAATAAGAAAATTTTACAATTCTTCAGTAGCATGAATCAGAATTCCTGAACTTCATCTATGATGGACACATGGGGAGAAAGGAAGTGGTGAATGACATTGCCTCAGCCCATTTTCTGTAGCTACATCTGAATACCACAGACTAGGTAACTTACAAAGAACACAGGTTAATTTAGCCATGGCTCCGGAGACGTGGAGCCCAAGAGCTAGGCACTAGCATCTGGTGAGGGCCTTCTGGCTGCATCATAACATGGTGGAAGGTGTCACAGATGGAGTCTGAGCAACATGCTAGTTCAAATATCTCTTCCTCTCATAAGGCCACTAATGTCATCATGGGGGCCCCACCCTCATGACCTCATCTAGCCCTGAGCACCTCCCAAAGACCCACCCTCCAAACAGCATTAACATGAATTTGAGGTTAAGCTTCTAACACACAAACTTTTGGGGATACATTTAAAGCACAGCAGATACCTAGGGTATCTAGGTATCTAGCTTGCCTGGGACAAGACCCATTTTAGTACAAAAAGTCTCATCTCCTTTGTCCTGTGGGACCATTGGTCATCCTGAGACACTATAAATTTACCTTTGTCTTGACCATCTAATGTTTGAATTAAAAATTGAACTTAGAGCTTACCCTCCCAGGTCAATCCGCCTGTCTTTCTTATGTAGCCCTCATAAGGCTACACTTTGAAGCCCTTTGAGCTGAGGACGTGTAGGAATAGCAAGCGGGAGGAGCCTGCCCTACAGTACATCAGGGTCGGCCAGCACAAGAGGGCCACTCAAGCTGAGGCAGCTGCACTTCACGTTTATAGAGTGAAGGTCCACTTGCCTGTGGGACCTCTCTTTAGAGTCTCACACAGCTGTTGTTGTGGATCCCAGTCAGAATTCGGGGAGACTGGGGCTGGAGTGGTGGCTCAGCGGTTACGGCATCTGCCTGGCACGTTCAAGTACGCCAAGTTCAAACCACAGCACCATGTACACAAATAAGTGTCGGAGGAATGAAAGTCACATGAAAAACTAACTAAAAATTGCTTCTCTCTCTCTCTCTCTCACTGTCCCTCTTTATTAAAAAAAAAAAAAAAGAATTCGGGGGGACTTAGACAGCAGGAGCCTGCAAACATGCCTTGTGCTTTCTTCTTTTTTCTTTAGTCCTGGAGATTGAACCAAGGGGCACCTAACCACTGAGCCACATCCCCAGCACTTTTTATTTTGAGACAGGGCCTTGCTAAGTTTCTTAGGTCCTCGCTAAGTTGCTGAGGCTACCTTTGAACCTGTGATCCTCTTGCCTCAGCCTCCTGAGCGTCTGTGTTTCCAATCCAGTGCCTTTCCCACTATACTTGCTGCATTGGTCAACAAAAAACATCACTGACCCAAAAATGGAAGCTCTTCCCTTGGCTTCCCAGGAGCTCTGGCACAGTGGCACCCCTCTGGGAAGGCATGACTGCCGGAAGAGCATCTATCAGGGATGTTGTTGCAAGATAAGACAGCCCCAGTGGGCACAGGGGTGAATGAGGTGACTTTTAAGGTTGATGTCCCTCTAAGGATCCATCGCCTGTGAGACAACAAAGATAACAGGCAGTTCCAAGGCCCCTGGAGAGCTTTACTAGGACCAGAGAGTGATCCTTGGGAAATAGGATCAGACTAAGGCATTGTCAAAGACCCTGCCCCCGGTTTTGAGAAGGTCCTACCTAATACTTTAATCTTCTTCACCGTCTTCTCGGTGTTATTGGTCACGGTCACCGTCACAGGGATGGGCTCCCCATGGAAATACACCTGAAAAGGTTAGAGATGAGTTGGAAAGGAGAACTGAGGTGCTGGCAACTTCTCAGGTCTTTCCAGATTCGATCCCTTAATCAAACAAGCATGGTGAACCCCTGCTTCTAGGGAAGAGGAAGCAAGAGCAATGCCTCCTCTACAGAAGGTCTGGAATGCGTTCTGCCCCATCTGCGGGAGGCTGAGGAGGACAATGGGGCTCTGAGAGTCACATCAGAGGAAGCTGGGAGCAGGCTGGGTGGGGTGAAAGGAAACCACTGAAGCAGCTGGGTGATGGAGCACTGCCCCAGCAACCACGTGGAGTCCAGCCCCAGGTGGGCCTGGGCACACACCCACGCTCATGCGTGTGGACACAGTCTGAGGCTCTTGCCAACACATGTGCATGATCAGCCATTGGGTAAGAAGGATCAGAGAGAGCCTTGGCCAGTGACCCTTCTCTTTGTTTACCATGACACACCTAACTGATGACATCACACACAGCCCTTGTGTGGCTCATGAGAAACTCAAATTCCTGGGAAGTAAATGATTTGGGGTAGCACACCTGGTGACAGTGACGTGGGAGGGGAGCGTGTGAACAGCCCTGGCTCCCAGTGCCAGCAGTTAGCCCTACGCCAGGGCTGGGCCGGCCAGCTCAAAGGCACAGGAAGAGCAGCCACCTGCAGCCACTGGCCTTGCCCTCTTCTTGAAACACAGGGACTGGCCAGGCTCCCACGCAGGTGGGAGGCGGGGCCTGTGCCCCTAGAGGGAGTGGGTTACCTCTTTGCTGAGGCAGACGGACAGGTGCAAGGGCTTATCAGACATGAAGAACTGCCAGGAGGCCTCAGCCTGGGGCTGCGGCCCCATCTCAGAGGGAGCGTGCTGGACTTTGCGGATCAGCAGGCGCACGGAGCTCCTGTGGGGGAAAGGCCAGGGCATTCCTGGGGTCAGCACTGGCCCCGTCGGCTCAGCATCTCCTCTCCCCAGAGTCACACGGGGATCTTCAGAAATGCTCCCAAAGCAGAGGTGACAGCACAGAGGACTGGATGTGGTCAGCACCTGAGATAGCCAGGAGCACCTGGAGGTCCTGGATTCTGGCCCCTTCTCCCACTCCCCAGGACGGTGTCAGGCCAGCAATGCCCTGTAGGGGTCCCTTTCATCCTGTCTATGTGATGCTGTCAGGTGCCTCCTGTGACCATGCCTCAGAGCTCTGACCCGCTACAGCTAGTAATTATTGTAAGCACCAAGAGATGGGCACCGTCAGAGCGAGGAGAAAACGGGAAGCGCTCAGGAAGAAGCCTCACTTGGATATAACAAGAAAAGAGCCCAAGGCGTGGCGGCACACACCTGTCACCCCAGCAGCTTGGGAGGCTGAGGCAGGAGGATCATGAGTTTAAGACCCTATCTCAAATAAAAAATAAAAAGGGCTGGGGATGTGACTTGGTAGTTAAGCACCTCCTCTGGGTTCAATCCCTGAAGCAAAAAAAAAAAAAAAAAAAAAAAAAAAAAGAAAAACAAAAGAAAAATGAGCACGGGGGAAGGTTGGAAGTGTGGGAGGAATGGAGGTTACTGTTTACTGGTTAGAGAGTTGTTTGGGGTGATGGAAAAGTTGTGGTTATAGATGCTGGTGATGGTTACTCACCACTGTGAATTTACTTAATGTAACTGACTTGTGTACTTCAAAGCAATTAAAATTGTAAATGTTACATTATGCATATTTTACCACCATAGAAATTGTTTCTGAAAAGAAGAGTCAGAGCACTTGTATAGCATGTGGAAGGCCCTCGGTTGGATCCCCTGCACCACACACACATACACAAGAAAGAAAGAAGGAGGAGGAGGAGGAGGAGGAGGGCCAAGCACAGGTGCAGTGGTGCAAGCCTATGATTCCCAGTGACTCCGAAGGCTGAGGCAAGTGAATTGGAAGTTTAAGGCCACCTTCAGCAACTTAGCAACACCCTGGATCAAAAAAAAGGGCTGGAGATGTAGCTTATTGGTAAAGTATCCCTGTGTTCAATCCCCAGTACCAAAGGAAAGAAAGAAAAACAGAAAAAAAGAAAAAGTCGCTTGGCGTGGTATGCACACCTATCATCCCAGAGACTTGGGAATCAGGAGGCTGAGGCAGGGGGATCCCAAATTTGAGGCCAGCTTGGGTAACTTAGGGAGGTATTTCTCAAAGTGAAAAAATGGAAAGGCTCAGTGGCCCCAGGTTCAATCCCCAGGACAAAACGGGAGGGGGTCAGTATGGCAGAGAAGAAAACAAAAGAAAGAAGGGATCTGAGAGCTTCGAGGAGTTTCCAGGAGCACTAGACACTTTGCTCCACTGACATTTTCTTTCCTTTGTCAACCCAGGAGGCCACCCATTGACTCCCCAGCCCACATGTTGATGATAGCTGGCTCCATCCTCAACTGCCCGAGATGGGGAGGCCCCCATACTGCTGCCACCAGCCCTGGGAAAGAGCTCTGTCTCGCAGAGGTCCATCACCGCCCAGTCCATCTACGCTCTTACTTCTTTGAGCTTTTGTCCTCTTCCCCATCGGAGCTATCTGTGGCGAACGCTTTGACCTCAAAGTCGACCCCACAGCTCTGTTGGAGAAGAGAGAACAAACAGGGCAGTGTCAGCACCTCCCTTCCCAGGAGCTGGGACGCAGGCCCTTGCCTCCCAAAGGTAGAGGTTGTGTCCATGTTTGCGTTAGCCACAGGCCTTTTGTGGTTGCCCCATGGAGACTAAATTTAGAGGTGTTCTTAGAAAAAGACATTGGCATTAGCATGAGGAGCTGGGGCCCAAAGTCCCCAGTAGAAGGGTAGTGGGCCTGTCCGCCCTGTGGCACTGTGGACATAGGTCCCTGCACACGTAGCTGTCCTTTCCGACAGGACCCTGTGTGTGCTACTGACTACCTGATGCTTCCAGCAGGGGGACAAATGTAGGCACTCTCAGGGCCAGGGGTAGAGTCCACAAATGCCCAGCTGGGGTGTGAACATCCTACCCCAGGATGGTCAGCCAGCAAAGGTCCATGATGCCGAGAGCTCATCAGATTTTTAAAGACAAATTAGAAATGGAATTTGGTGTAAAAATCACATTTTTAAGTTCAAAACTCTTTTAAGCACGTGTGGGTCAGATATGAAATCTGCCGGCGACCTTCAGTGCCCAGCCCCTGCACAAGCACCCATTTGTACTCTGGGCTGGCTCTGCAGGCCTTCACCAACTGCCCGAGGCGAAGGTGCATCAGCAAAGCTACCTGAGACCTCTCAATGGTGACTGACGGTGGCCTTGGGGCCACTCTAAACTCCAGGTTGAAATTCCCTGTGTATCATCATCCCATCACCAGTCACCAGGCACTGTGCAGCCAGGACAGCTCTGCCACCCACCTCTCCTGTCTCACTGCCCACTCTGCTTCCGTACGAACAGCTCTCCTGCCTGTGTGCCCTTTCCAGCTAAAACTCTCGCTCTCTCTTTACACACTGGAATAATAACATGAACTAAAGATACGCTTTATGTATTCTATATTATATTAATGCATATTAACATATTATTTAATATAATGTTAACTATATATAACAGTATATTATCTTATCAATATAATTAATAATGCAACATTATAATATATTTACATTATATAGCATAACAGAATACTATATATTACCTAATATATGAGATCTATGAGATCTTAACATGTAATTTATCATGTATTATATGCAAAGTATATATATTACATATATATTTTTTTAAGAGAGAGAGAAAGAGAGAATTGATTTTTTTTTAATATTTCATCTGACCTTTGTTTCTCTGACAGACCCCAGGTGCTGGGGTTTGAACCTGGGTCCTTGTACATACCAGGCAAGCGCTCCAACCCTGAGCCACCACTCCAGCCACCATATATATGTTTATGTATTTTATATGTTTATATATTTGACAATCTCCTATAACTCCCCAGACCTCCCCTGATACAGAGCCCCAGTCCCAGTCCTTCCCGCACCCAGCAGACAGATCCCCCAGGCCATCCTGCCTGCTGCCCTCCCTGCCTGCTGACACTGTCCTCTCCCCAGAGGAAATAGGTGGGGCCTTATTTGGCCTGTATAGTGTTGTCAAAATCCAGAAAGGCTGCCTAAGAATCTGAATTTGGGGTCTCTCCAAAAGTGCACTGTATGATCTGACAAGACTGGCCTGCACTCCCTTCAGCCCCTGGTCCCCTCTTCTTGAGTCAGCTGGTCTCACCCTATTTTCCTGGACTGTGGCATACATATGTTTCAGAAACAAGATTCACGGCGTGGGCTAGAACACAGACACACGTGTGCAGAACTGCTCGCGTGACCAGTGACTCAGCTTTGCTATGTGTGCGATGCTCCCTTGCCATTGCAGATTCCACCCCATCCCATTCTGCTCCACTCCATCCCAGGTGTCTAAAAAGCCCATTTCTGAACCATCAACCACTGAAGGGTCAGAACTTCCCCCACCCTCACCCTTTACTGATAAACGCTGTCCTCCTCCACCTGCAAGTGCTGAACTGCTATCATGGTCACATCTTAGGACATCTTAGGTCACTCTCAGGCCCTGGGTCCTAGCACCTTTCCCTCTCTCATCCAGTCCTCACCTCTTCCTTTGAGATTTGTGGTTGGAATTCCTGATCACCTACCCCAGGGGTTGCTTCTTTTCCCCTTTATGGCACATGCCAAACCCAGTCCCATTCTCAACATGGTGACCACAATGACTCTTTGGAAACCTAAGCCAGAGCCTGCTCATGGTTCCAAACACACTCAGGCAGAAAACCCAGTCCCTAGATGGTCCACAAGGCCCTTTGAGGAGATCTGGCCACACTTCCTTCCCTCTCTGACCTTGGCTTCTGTCCTTGGCCCCTGCTCCTCTTACTCAGCAAGTGGTTTCACATCCTGAGGGTGCCTCTCTGCTTGGAAGGCTCTCCCTGGGACAGTGTAGCTTTCGCCCTCATATTAGAAGACCTGCCCAAACGTCCTGAACAAACCTCCCACTGCATCCTCACTTGCCTCTCGCCAGCCTGTGCTCCTCCCCAGCGCCCATGGCCATGTGACATGTCCTGCAGGTCTCTGTTGACTATTTCTGCGTCTAACTCTCCAACAATACGCGAGACCCAGGAGGGCCAGGTCTCCTGTCCACAAGGGTGTTCCTAGTTAACAACTGGAGATGAATGACAGGGTCATGGGGTCTTATCACCTCTCTACTTTTGTGTATGTTTGAAACTTTCCATGATAAAAAGCTGCTTTTAAAAGTCTATTGTGGGGGCTGGAGCAATTAGGGTGCTTTCCAGGCATGCGCAAGTACCTGAGTTAAAACCCCAGCACCACATACAGAACAAAGTGTCAAAGGAATGAAAGTCACATGAAAAACTGAATAAAAATTGCTTCTCTCTTTCTCTCTCTCTCTCACTGTCCCTCTCTCTTTAAAAAAAAAAAAAAAGTCTATTGTGGAGGCTGGAGCAGTGGTTTGGCGGTTATGGTGCTTGCCCAACATGCGCAAATACACAGGTTCAAAGCCCAGCACCCACGTACAAAACTGAGTGTCTGAGCAAAAAAAGCCACGTGAAAAACTAAATAAAAATTGATATTCTCTCCCTCTCTCTCTCACTCTTTCTCTCTCTCTTTAAAAACAAAAAAAGTTTATTGTGGGGGCTGGAATGGTGGCTTGGTTGTGGCGCTTGCCTGGCATGCACAAGAACACAGGTTCGACCCCAGCACCACATACGCTGCGAAGGGTCAGAGCAACAAAGCCACATGAAAAACTAAATAAAATTGATTCTCCCTCCCTCCCCCTCTCCTTTCCCCCATTCACTGTCTCTCTTTCTTAAAAAAAAGAAAGAAAGAAAGTCTATTGTGGGGCCTGGAGTGGTGGCTCAGTGGTTACGGTGCTTTCCTGGCATATGCAAGGATGCGAGTTCAAGTCCCAGCGCAACATACACAACGAAGTCTTGGAGCAAATGAAAGCCACATGAAAAACTAAGTAGAATTAATCCTCTCTTTCTCTCTCTCTCACTGTCCTTCTCTCTCTCTAAAAAAAAAAAAGAACTATTGTGAGGGGACTGGAGCGATGGCTCAGTGGTTAAAGTGCTTGCCTGGCATGCGTGAAAACCCAGGTTCAAACCCCAGCACCACATACACAACTAAGTATCAAAGGCTGATAGAAAAATGAGTAAAATTGATTCTCTCTAAAAAAAAAGAAAGCAAAGTCCATTGTGAGGGGCCATGACTCTGTGGACCTCTTGATTGCAGATGTCCAGCACAGGGCTGAGAGAGAACAAACTTCCCTTGCTTAAATTCACACACACACACACACACACACACACACACAGTCTCTTGAAGCAAAGGAATGCATGGCATCTCTTCTTTAACTAACCTTCCCTGAATCTTGTGGAGCTGGCTGCAACATCACCGAACAGGGCAAGTAGTCAGGAAACTGTGTAAAGAGACAAAAAATCATAATTTCTTTCAGAGGGGTTGTTCGATGTGTAATACATAATCATCACACCCAGTGGGAAAAGGAAGAGAAAGAGAAAGAAAGGAGAGACCCTGTTCCACTGTGCGCCTGACCCAGGTCTGTGTTCATCCAGAAGATTCCTGGTGCACATCTGTGTCTCACAGAAACGGGCCAAGTGGAGAACACGCCTCTGCTCTGCTTCCCCTGATTCATAACCCTACCCTGCCAGAAGGCTTTCAGCGGCTTTCCCACATGGTGAAGGGTGGCCCTGTGCCATCATGCTGAGAGTTTCTATAATGCACTCAGTGTAGCCAGTCCACTCTCCTGGACACCTAAATGCTCTTTACTTTTTAATTGCTATAAACACCGCTGCAGGGCTGGAGTGGTGGCTCAGCAGTTGGAGCGCTTCTCTCATGTGCAAGGACCCAGGCTGGAACCGCAGCACCACATACACAACTAAGCATCAGAGAAACAAAGGCCAGATGGAAAAATAAAATTGATTTAAAAAATTGGGGCTGGGGCTGGAGCAGTAGCTCAATGGTTACAGTGCTTGCCTGGCATGCACGAGGACCTGGGTTCGAACCCAGCACCACATACACAACTAAGTGTCAGAGAAACAAAGGCCAGATGGAAAACTAAATAAAAGTGATTCCCTCTTTCCTCTCTCTCTCTCTCTTATTCTCTGTTTAAAAAAAATTTTTTTTTTAAAAATTGGGGATGGAGCGGTGGCTCAGTGGTTATGGTGCTTGGCCAGCATACGCGAGTACACGGGTTCAAACCCCAGCACCCATGTGAAAAATCTCAATAAAAATTGATTCTCTCTGTCTCTCTTTCTCTCACTGTCCTTCTCTCTTAAAAAAAAAAAAATGCTGCAGCCAGGTACAGTGGCATAATCCTGTTATCCTAGCAACTCAGGAGGCTGAGGCAGGAGGATCACAAATTCAAAGCCAGCCTCAGCTACTTCATGAGGCCCTAAGCAACATAGTGAGACCCTGTCTCAACACAAAAAATAAAAAGGGCTGAGCATGTGGCTTGAATGCCCCTGGATTCAATCCCCAGTACCAAAAAAAAAAAAATCGTCACAATAAATATTCCTTTTTGTACACGTTAGCACCGTTTTAGCCAATTAATTCCATATGCTGCATTGTTAGAAAGGGAAAAGTCAGTTTGAAAACACATTTTTAAAGGTTTCTGATCCACGGGGCTGGAGCGGTGGCTCAGTGGTTTTGGCGCTTGCCTGGCAAGCACGAGGACCGGGGTTCAAACCCCAGCACCACGTACACAACTGAGTGTTGGAGCAACGAAGGCCATGTGAAAAACTAAATAAAGTTGTTTCTCTCTTTCTGTCTCTCTCACTGTCCCTCTCTCTTAAAAAAAAAAAAAAAAAAAGGTTTCTGATCCATATTGACATGTTATCGCTGAAGCTCCGAGCCCATTAGACTCTAACTCCACATCTCCGCTTCCCCAGCCCCCGGCACCTCTCTCCTACTTCTGTAAACCAAAGTGGCTATTGCAGCTGCCTCACGTAAGCGGAACCGCAGTAATGTCTGTGCTTGTGTGCCAGCTTCTTTCTGAGCGTGTCCTCAGGCCTGTCCACGCTGAAGCCTGCGGCAATGCCTCATTCCTTTTAAGGCTGAACCATATCACTGTGGAGGAGTGTAGCATCCCAAACATCTAGGGAGGAGGGTGGCAGAGCCCACATCCACCCTGTCTGTGCTCCTGGGTGCTAGCACCCTAAGAGGCAGGGTCACTGGTTAAGACATGGGCCTCAAGAGATGTGACACATCAGCCACTTGCCAAGCTGTGGGCAAGGCTAAAAAGGGTTTCCTGCTCCACGAGCTCTCCTGTCCCTTAGGGAACTCTTTCCTGCTGAGGCTGCCAGGCCAGCCAAGGGAAACTCCTGCAGGTCTCTTTCTATAAAAGCTGGGTGAGCGGACGAAGAACACAAGCCCATCTAATTGGGTGGTCAGACAAGGGCAGTGTCTAAAGGGCAGGTTGAAACAGTGCCTTCAGAGGCAGGGAGGCTATTTTCAAGGACTTAAAAAAAAGACAATGACAGGCCATGCAATCTAGAATTTCTTTCAAGGGTGCAATTTACAGGGCCGCAGACACACAGTCCTTCTTTTGCCCCCTGCCTTTGCCCCATTCCCATTACAAGGAGCTGTGGGTAAAGAAGGCAGAGCCAGGGCAGTGGGGGTCGCAGCACTCACCATGAGCAAGAAAGGGTATGTGTTGCCCCCCAGCTTCTTGAGCAGGCTCTCCTGCAGCTGCGTGGGGGCGCTTGCAGCCCCCACAGGAGGGTACACCTGGACCCGAGAGAAGTACAGGTCTCTGCGGAAGGTCAGGCCGATCACGTCGATGTCCTCCTGGCCGTAGCGGAAGGCACAGGTCAGAGACACGAACACTGGGAAGAAGATGCAGAGAGGGATGGACTCGGCCATCTGGACGTGCCCCACCAGCCTGATGCCACTGCCACCAGGATGAGTGGGCAGCGGGGGGACCAGGCCACCCCGTGGGCCCAAGGTTCGTGTCTGGAAGAGATGGATCTGAGAGAAACATATGTCCCAGCTGATGCACACATGTTGGGAGAACTGGCACCTTCCTGAGCATTCGAGTCCTCACCCTAGAGGGCAACATCAGAGGACTAGGACGCATCTTCAGGGCAACAACGTTATTTTGCCAGGTCGGTAGAAATCTGTGGACTGAGCACACGGTGCTGTCCACCTGAGCTCACTGTTCCCACCACCCTGGCCCTCACCACTCTGCCCACCCATCTGGGCACCCTGGGAGGCGTTCAAACAGTGACAACTTGCTTGGGTCTGGAAGCACAGGACACAGGGTGGAGAGACAGAGGGGACTGCACCTCAAACAAGACAGACATGTGCCAGAGCCGGACAGGAGCTGAGGGAGGAGCCGGAGGGGCCATGCGCCAAGCAGGCAAATGAAACCAGCCTCAAAAGTCTCAAATTATACCCAAGGGGAGAAACCATGACATGGCATCAGCCTTGGCTAACTATGTAAATATACATTGGTTCTTGATTGTTTGACAATGATTCCCCCTCAGTTGTAAGCCCATATTCAACCAATAAAAAAAGTCTCAAATTAAAGCCTTCTTGCACATTGCTCTGAAACTTATTAAGCATTCTCTAAATCACTGCTTCAGAAAAGTCCTCTTGATTAAAGACTTAAATTGTGCTCCCGGTGCACCTAAAGAATAGCGTGGAAGTTTGCAAGGCACTTTTTGAAGGACTCCTGATGTAAAGCAGGTTAGCAGTGGCCCCTCCAAGCCTTCGGAAGCTGTTGGTTGAGGACTTGTCTATGTCAATAATAAGGACAACTGCCCCAGGTCATTGGCTCTAAGGAACTACTGCCTACCTTCCCACCCTGCTGTTGAGGGTAGTACCCAAGCAAAGTGCCCAGAGGACGTGCTTTTACACCTGCCATCAGCAGGCAGTCTTTCCTTGACTTAAGGTGCCTTCTCTGGCTAAAGGCATGGGCTGGCCAGGCCCCACTCAGGGGGAAGGTAGAGTCTGCCCCATTTCCTGCTATGCCCCTGTTGCTACTGGAGACCCCCCACCTGTCACATGCTTGTGGCACATCCAGGGTTTACAACAATTCCTTGTGGTTGCCAGTAGCAACCACTCGAAACCCATATTTAGAATGGAACTGAGTCAGCGACATTATCACAAGCACAACTTGAATCTGTTCTAATTCAGTTTATGCAACTGTCATTAGTAATAAATGGCTTGCCACACACATCACGACTGCCAGAAATCTCAAGGGCACCATGACACTGTGGTTCAGAATCAGTGCAGCAAAGCCTGAAAATAAATTTGGAGTTTTATTCCCTCTGCCTCTATCAGGCATGGCTTCCCACACAAATGCCTCTTGCCCAGAGCCAGCAGGGAGCCTTGACCTTTATGGCACAGAGGACAGAGGACCAGAGGCTTGGCTCACCTTTCTTTCCTTTCAACAGCTCAGGATCCACCAATACGACACCATCTAGAACAAGAGAGGACGGTGAGGGTTACATCACGAAAACAGATGCTTGGGTTGGAACAGTGGCTTAGAGGTTACGGCGCTTGCCTGGCATGAGCAAGGACACAGGTTCAAACCCCAGCACCATACACACAAAGAAGAGTGGAAGTAACAAAAGTCACATGAAAAACTAAGTAAAATTGATTCTGTCTTTCTCTCTCTCTCTCTCTCTCTCTCTCTTTCTCTTTAGAAAAGAAGAGAAAAACAGATGCTGGGGCTACAGGTGTGGCTCAGAGGTTGTGGTGCTTACTTTTTTTCTTTTTTTTTGGTATTGGGGATCGAACCCAGGGGTGCTCTACCACTGAGCTACATCTCCAGCCTTTTTTGCTTCTTTTATTTTGAGACAAGGTCTTGCTAGATTGCCCAGGCTGGTCTTGAACTTGCGATCGTCCTGCTTCAGCCTCCCATGTCGCTGGGATTACAGGTGTGTGCCACCGTGCCCGACCAACATGTGGCCTTTTGAGACTGGCCTCTTGTACTCACCAAACTGCCCTCAAGATCTCAAAGTTGGAAGGGTATCAATAGCTGATTTTTTTTATTGCTGAGTAGTCTGTGGACATGGACCACATTTAGTTTAACCTTATTTTACTGAGAAATATTTTGATTCTTTGTAGTTTGGAGCTATTAGAACCTGCTAGGAACAATCATGTCCAAAAAGGTGTTTATGTGGGGCTGGAGTGGTGGCTCGGTGGTTACAGCGCTTGTCCAGTATGCCCAAGTACACGGGTTCAAACCCCAGCACCCACGTACAAAACTAAGTGTCAGAGCAACAAAAGCCATGTGAAAAACTCAATAAAAATTGATTCTCTCTCTCTCTCTCTCTCTCTCTCACTGTCCTTCTCTCTTTAAAAAAAAAACAAAACAAAAAGTTGTTTATGTGAACATAAATTTTCATTTTTGTGGGATGAATGCCTAGGGATGCAGTTGCTGGGCCAGAAGGTAAATGCATGTTCAGTTTTTAAAGGAACTGCCTCCAGAGAGGCTGTACCACTTTGCATTCCCACTATCTAGGAGTGACCAGTTTCCCTACACCCTCCTTAGCATTTGGTAATCACTATCTTTTATTATTATTATTATTTGTACGGTTCTGGGGATCAAACCCAGGAGCATTGTACCTCTGAGCTACATCCTCAGTCCTTTTTGTTTTATGTTTGAGACAGGTCTCACTAACTTGCCCAGGATGGCCTTGAACTTCTATTCTTCTGTCTCAGACTCCTGAGTTAGGGATTCCAGGTGTGGGTCTCCATCTTTCATTTTAGCTATTTTGATAAGCATATGATGATATAATGATATCTCATGATGGCTTTAATTTGTTTTCCCCATGACTAGTGATGCTGAGTTTTT
>PVKS010004581.1:49655-92014 GCA_004027875.1 Aplodontia rufa
GAGAGAGAGAGAGAGAGAGAGAATCAATTTTTATTGAGTTTTTTACATGGCTTTCATTGCTCTGACACTTAGTTGTGTAAGTGGTGCTGGGGTTTGAACCCGTGTACTTGCGCATGCCAGGCAAGCGCCATAATTGACGAGCCACTGCTCCAGCCCCTAATTAACAATTCTTTACTTAGATTATTAGCAGTGGCTCAGCAGTTGGAGTGATTGCCTGGCATGCATGAGGACCCAGGTTATACACAACTAAGTGCCAGAGAAACAAAGTCCAGACAGAAAAATAAATAAAATTGATTCTCTCCTTCTCTCCCCCTCTCTCTTAAAAAAAATAAAAACTAGCAGTTATTTGATGACATAAGGGAAAATGAACATTGAACTCAACTTACCCACAGGCTCTACTTGGTTGATATGGTCTATATAGTCTCTCTTCCCCAGGTAGATGGTCACCTGCAGGAAGAACAGGTGTACACTCTAAATGGCAAATCAACAACCACCAAAGCTTTCTGGTAGTCTTGAAAAGATAAGCCACTTGGCTCTGTGGCTCCTCTATCACTTTACTCACTCCACCACTCCCTTCACCCCGGCTCAGCAGCAGGTCGAGAATGGATTTCAGGCAAGGTGTGCTCCATCCTGTGTCCTGTATCATTTCCAAGCATTTTCCTCACCCCTTCAGACAGTGGAAATTCTTCCCTTTCCTTTCCGCACCTCCTTTCCCATCCAACCCAGGTCTGGTATCAACCAGGTAAACCTGTTAGCTAATACTTTAGCAGAAAGTTTTACCCATGTAAATGGGACTCCCACAACCTGTTTGCATGGCAAGTTTTTTTATTTCTAGCTGGGGATGGAAAAGTTTCGCTTCCTGTTCAAAGAATTTCTGGACTGAGCAAAGAGGTAGGAGTTCTGGAGGAGTTTCTGAAATCCTACCAGGTGACCTTCTGGACAGGTAAACCTAAACCCACACTCTGAGGAAGGAGGGGTGGAGCTGGGTGGGAGGGGCCGGCCATGGGCTCTGTTCCTGTCCTGCCCACCCCATGCCCCTGACAGCAAAGGTCTCTTTTGCCTTCCCTGTGTGAGAGCAGGGGCTGCTTCCCCTCAGCCTTGGGACTGCGAGGGCCTTGAGGGCCTTGATGGTATGAAACCAGATTCTTTATATTTTTTAAAGAGAGGGAGAGAGGAAGA
This sequence comes from Aplodontia rufa, assembly GCA_004027875.1. Lineage (NCBI taxonomy): Eukaryota > Metazoa > Chordata > Mammalia > Rodentia > Aplodontiidae > Aplodontia > Aplodontia rufa. The sequence goes on from PVKS010004581.1 coordinate 50,835, forward strand.
GAGAATCAACCTATGTTTCCATCTGAGTTTTGATTCTCCAACACTTCATTGTGTACATGGTGCTGGGGTTTGAACCCAGGTCCTCACACATGCCAGGCAAGTGCTGTAACCACTGAGCCACCGCTCCAGCCCAAGAACCCAGATTCTGGTGTGCGTTTTTCAGCCTTCGCAGATCTACCTCAGCACAGAGGAAAGCAGTTAGCAATGCGAGTGGCCAGTGAGTGACAGTGCCCTCTTTCTGGAGTTTCTCCAGTGCAAAACTTTACTTCATGAAGCTCCAGGTCACTTCCTTGGCACTGAATCACACGCTGCACTTTTCCTCCACAGCACATCAAAAGTGGTCCCTGTGCCTTCGAGGTTACTAGCAAGACCAATGCTGGAAGTGACTTCAAGCAAATGCCTCTAGAACCCTGGCTTGTGGAGAAGATTCTGTCGGAACCTCACAAGTCCAAGGCAAAGCACTTCAAGCTCCATAAATGAGGTGAAAGCTTCTTTCATTCTTCCTCATGCCTGGTTATGGAGGTCCTGACAGCGCAGAGGTCAGTGGAGGGTTGGGGAGGGAAGCTCTTCCTGCATGGGCACTGGAGGACAGACAGCTCAGTCAGGGGACAGGTGATGGTGAATGTGGCTCTCTGGGCAAGGCCCAGAGCAGAGAATGCTTCTAGAACTGCCAGTGGCCTCCTGTGTGGCAAATGGCCATCAGATGGAACTGATGCCGGAAAGGGCTCTCAGGACCTGGGCCTGAAGGCTGAGGAAGAGCCAGGCGCATGCCTGTAGTCCCAGTGACTCCAGAGGCTGAGGCAGGAGGATCTCAAGTTCAAGGCCAGCTTCAGCAACTTAGTGAGACTCTAAACAACTTAATGAGACCCTTTCTCAAAACAAAAAAAGACAGATGTAGCTCAGTGATAAAGTGTTCCTTGGTTCAATCCCCAGCACCAAAAACAACCTCTAGGAGGCCAAGGAAATACTTTAAGCAGCATGCAATTCAAGTCCTGTAATCAGACAACAGTGAGGAGGACGCTGTTAACCTAGCCCTAGAGCACGCCGGCACTAAAGTGAGGGTGGATCGGCAAGGGGAAGCCAGGTAGGAAGTCTGTTTGTGGCTGGGAAGAGGGAGGACTGAGGGCAAAGGAGAGGGAAGAAGGTAAGCCGAGGAAGGAGGGATGGTGTTCTTCTCTCTCAAGCTCTGGCTGTGAGGGAAAGGGCCAGGGAAGGGACCAGGGCCAAGCGTGACCGTGACAGCTGTTACGATGCTTGAGGTCGGGACTTGTTTTCATGTTCAGGCAAGTACAGGCAGAGAGGCAGAGGATGCAGATGCAGCGCGAGCAGGGAAGCACTGGAGGCTGCGGCCACCAGCAGGCGGTGGACCTCGAGCCCAAGGGTAAGGAGCAGTGAGCCTCAAATGGAAGCCAAGGCTCCCCTTCTGCCGCACGGCAGGGAAGGCGAGGGGTGAGCGCGGGTAAAGTGGGGCGACACGCGAGGCGGCGGCAGCCGTGCGCCCCTCTTTCCTGGATGAAGGCTGCCAGTGGTATTCTGAGCCCACCGCACGGCACGAGGCAGGTGGTGGGCCGAGGCCAGGGGTGACTCTTGATTGGCTTGATCTAGTTCGCGCCGTCTCACACCTTTGGCTCATGATTGGTTCAAAGCGGTCAGGTGACCTTGTTTCAACCAATGAGGAGAAGAGGGAAGTCCGCGGGAGGGAATCTGGGAAACTCCAGGAAAGGCTGAGGATGTAGCTAGCTCCGCGGTAGAGGGCTTGCCTGGATGCACCAGTCCCCGAATTCCATCCCCAGCTGAAAAAGGGAGAGACCTGAAGCTGGGGCAGCCAGCCTAGCACCAACCTGGGGACAAAGAAGTCACAGAAACGGGCAGGGTGGAGAAAATCATGGAGAAATAAATAGCTGCACAGCCCTGACACCCCGTGCCTGGAGCAAATGAGCCTAACACACGTGACATCAATTGGTCAATTCTCCTTTTCCCTGTTACTGTCAACGTACAGAACACTCAGTCTCTTGCTCCAGAGGATATCTACTTAGGTCTGAGGGGGGAAGGTGGGAAAATGGTAGGGAAAACCGCACAAGTGATCTCTGCCCTTTCCCGCCCAAGTAGAGATCACAGACAGACAGAAGTGGAGAAAGAGTTTGAAGGGTCAAAGTTTGCAGGGCACACAAGTTTTTATCCTAAAGAATTGGAGTACTTGATGAAAGTGATGAACTGGAGAGGAGAGGAGGAGGCCCAGGGTGCCCACAAAGCCCGATCCTCCGCAGGGTGCAGCGTTGCACGGCTGCAGCAGGAAGATCGCAAATTCAAAGGCAGCCTCAGCAACTCAGTGAGCCCTAAGCAACTTAGCCAGACCCTGTCTCAAAATAAAATATAGAAAGGGGCTGGGAATATAGCTCTGTGGAGCACCTCTGGGCTCACTGCCCAGTACAAAAAAAAAAAAAAAAAAAAGAAGCCTGGTCCTCTTGTGGGGCACAATCAGGACTGAAGAGCTTCTGTCAACCCCAGTGTGGATGTCAGAAATCAGCTAGTAGAAGAAGCTGGGTTCACAATATCTAGGACAGTGCCAGTAGATCCAGGTGGCTACTGGACATCTGCAATACAGCCATTACAAACTGACCTGTACTGCAAATGCAAAACGTGTCACACATTTCAATAGCTCAGCAAAAGAATATAAAGTACATCTTTGGTACTTTTATATTGCTTACATGTTGAAATTGCTAGTTCTTTGGTTATGTGGGAGAACTAAGAAGAGGCACCACACTCGACTCTTAGCATTTTTTTTTAAGAGGGATAATGAGAGAGAGAGAGAGAATCAATTTTATTTAATTTTTCACGTGGCTTTTGTTGCTCCGAGACCTTGTTTGTGTACATGGTGCTGGGGTTCGAACTCGTGTGCTCACATGTGGCGGGCAAGCACTGTAACCACCCCAACCCTCTTCTTAGCTTTTTAAGGTGGCTACTAGAGTATTTAAAATTTTAAAGTATTTAAAAACCTTGCTGAGCTAGGTTGCCTGCCTGGAAGAAGCTTTCCTGGAAGAAGTCTTTGCTGGGGACCAGAAGACCTCATTCAGAGGCTGGGCCATGGGCCTCCATCAGCTCTCCCATGGCAGGAAGTCATGGGAACACCAAGACCATCCAGCGTGCCCCTGCTGGGCATCACCTCTGCTAGGGAGGCCAGGTTATTGGTAGCTGTAAGTCACAGTGGAGTAATGCAACAGGAGCAAACAGGGCTTTTTCTCTTTTTAAATGGCCCTGAAGATCTAGTTGGGGAGTGGCTGGAGCAGTGGCTCAGCAGTTGGAACGCTTGCCTGGCATGTGCGAAGACCTAGGTTGGAACCCCAGCACCATGTACACAACTAAGTCTTGGGGAAACAAAACCCAGATTAATATATAAAATTGATTCTCTTTCACTCGCTCCTAAAAAAAAAAAAATCCAGTTGGGTTTTGATTCATAGTGGTGAAACAGACGTAGAAAACAGAAAAAAGGAAAGCTTCACATCCAGAGTCTGGGCTTTGCCCAGGTAGGTGACATGATAGACAATGGACCACATGAGTCATAGGTATTGGTAAAACAGTGAGATGGTAAGACATGGGTTCAAGGCTGGCTAGGAAAAGAAGTAAAGTTGGGGTGATGGTGTGGAGAAGACGTGATAAGGAGATCGAAGGTCAGGACTGAAGTCTCAATGAGGCTGCACTTCACTACTTTCTGTGTCTCCTTGATCACCCATCCTGGACAGAGATGGAAAATGGACCCGGAGCGTCCCTAGACCGCACAGGGTTTTGTTGTTGATCATGTCTATACTCAGAAAATCTCCACTTATTACTATTTTTACAATAATTTCCATGAAGCCACTCACTTCTGTACCACTTACCGATTTGTCCCTCGAGACCTTCTTGAAGATGACGTGGGACTTGCCGGTCTTTGTGCTGGCTGCCATCTTGTCTGGCCCAAGCAACTCCTTCTACCTTGGGATGTGCGTCAGGTGTTGGGGGTGCTGGGAAAAGGTAAAACAATCCTGACCATAAAGTCAGGCCCATTCTGGGTGTAAAACCTCCTTGTGAGATGCTGTAAATCTCCGGGACATTTCCTCTAACTGTTCCAACATCCATGCCTGATAAAGTAAGTTCCCTGCTTAGTTTATATTTCATTGTGGTGTGTGTTTTTAATGTGCTTTATTTTTCTTGGTAAGCCGCAAATATTTCTTGGTAGCCCACCAGGAAGAGCAGCTAGATTCCAGTGAGAAAGTTTTGTTTTCTGAGTGACTTCTGGTGTCATTACTCTTAGCCAGGTTGAATCTAATATTCTATCATGATTGTGTCTTATGGCAAATAGCAAAGGTTCTTGAAACCCACCACCAAACCACTTCTCAGCAGTTTTCAAGAATCTATGAAAATCCCACAGTTGCACCCAGTTGATACTAAGTAGAGCTTGCCTTTTCCCACGGTCTGTTACCTCTCCCCGTAAGTCCTCTTAGTGGTCTGGAAAATGCTCTCCTAGTCTCCTTCACAAGTAAAGTCCAATGGAAACCACAACTGGGACAGTCTAGGTGAAAATGCCCATCCTCGCTGCTCCCTGAACCTGCCCTGGGGTTCTGAGAAGGCTCCACTTGTGGAGGTCACATACCTTATGATTTGTCACCAACCGGATGGGATGGCTGGAGCAATCAGGAGAGGGGCCCTATGTCCTGGGACGATGAGCTCCAGCCCCTGCTTGAGCCAGCTGGTGCTGTCTTAGCAGAGGACCCTGCAGTCACAGGCCAGCCCGTGGCTGATGTGTGTGGGGAATTTGTAGGGGATCTGGTGTGGATGCCCAGCACCCAGATCTCAGTGTCTAGAAGCCAAATTCCATTTAAGGAGCAGGGTGGAAATTGGATTAGGTTGAGACGGTGAACTGCAGCTTCAGCAGTTCTAAGCATTAGGTGAGGCCATGTCCTCCCCACAGAGGGTCCTGCGGCTCACCAGCTTCCTGCTCGCAGTGGGGGGACAGCAGCAAACAGAAAGCCACTTTTTATCCTAAACCTCTTTGGGTTCTGAAAATAGACTGCTTATCCCTGTGTACCTCCGCATCATCAAGACAAGAGTTCCAAGTGCAACGACAAACATGATTAAACTCAGCAGGCATTATGGAAACAAAAAGGTCAAGGGGAAATGTCAACTTCAAGGTGAACCTGGTGTGGCTACGTCCCTTTCTTCTACCCCATGTCCTGTTGATTACATTAGGGTCTTGCTGGTTTCTCCCCATGTCTCTGCCCACATTTGCCCAGCTCCAGCACCCTCACGTGAGTCCATACTGCCTCCTTAGCTTCCCTGAACCATCATGACATCCATCCCTACCATCCGGCACTTCTCCACCAGCTGGAGGCCTTCCCAGCCCTGACCTGCCACCCCTGCTTAGGATGTCCCACCACTCTCAGGACATAGACAGCATGCTCTGGCCTCGGCCTCTTGCCCATGCTCCTCCTTGCTCCTTCCTGCTGTCCTTCCTTCCTGAGACAATTCTCTCTTCTCTACTCTTCATAATCTTCTTGACCCTTCAGATTTTGACCAGAAATCACTTACTTGGGGAAGCCCTGCCCACCTCCAGAACTCGGCCTGAGGCATGGCTGTGCTTTCTGCCTGCAAAGGAGATTAGTCTATGGTCTCTTTTCCCTTATCTGACTCCAGGTGCTGGGAGGGTGGGCACCCAAGACACTGTGTCTCCTTCACCATTTGGAAGGCAATACCTTCTCCCAAGAACAAGGCACTAACACACTGCCTTGGTCAGTTTTGCATCTCTGTGACTCAAATACCTGACGAGAACAACTGGGAGGAGCAAAGTTTATCTTGGCTCAAGGTTTCAGAGGTCTCAGTCCATAGACAGCCTACGTCATCGCTCTGGGTCCCAGTGAGGCAGCACCTTGTGAAGGAAGGGCTCAGTGGAGAAAAGCTGCTCAGTGCATGGCAGGATGAGAGGAGGGGATAGGGAAAGGGCCGCAGGGAAGATGTACCCTTGCAGGGCATGCCCCCACTGACCTCTGCCACTGCCTATGTTACTGCCCAGCTCATTCAAACTAGGATGACTGATTAGGTTACAGCTCTTGCAATCCAATCATTTCACCTCTAAACATTGCTGCATTAATACAGAAGCTTTTGGGGGTCACCTCACATACAAACCAAAACATATATGTAGTGGACTTGACTTGGTGTCTAGGAATGAAGCAAGTATAAGCAGAAAACCTGTTGTGACATTTGGGATGTTAGCATCCATCCAAACATTCTGGTGGCTACCCATCTAAATCTGGACCATGCCCGAGGTCCTGAATGACCCCCCATTACCTCCGATCTTATTACTTACCTCTCTCCCCTCCCCCATTTTGCTCTAGTTCAGCCTCAGACAGGAACACAGCTCACTCTCTTTACTCCTTTGTCTTTACCTCCACCCTACCCTATTTATCATATACCCCACTGCAAACCAGCTTGACTCACCCAACGCTTCCCTTCTCCTCCTTTCTATAGCATTTACTTTCATCCAACACACAAGATGGTTGTCTTGATTGCCTTGTTCATTACCCCCCTCGCTGGGATGCAAGTTCCAGGAACGTTTAGATTATTGACTGTTTCATACCCTCTCCATCTCCTGCATGTGGAACAGGGACCTCAGTACACTTTGAACTAATCAAGACACTGGATTGCAGCAGTGTAACAGCTGATGATCATTCTTTTTAAACCAATTTTATTTAGTTTTTCATGTGGCCTCAGTTGCTCCAACACTTTGTTGTGTCCATGTTGTTGGGGTTTGAACTCACGTCCTTGTGCTTGCCAGGCAAGTGCCTTAACTGCTGAGCCACCGCTCCAGCCCTGATGATTATTCTTTAATTTGACCTAAAATTGGTTAAACTTTTATTTCCAAGGGAAAAACTTTTCTTTAGAGAGGAATGCCATCAAATAAATTTAAAAGGAATGATAAAAGAAAAACCCCATCTGACAAATTCTGATTGCATTAGTCATGTCTTTTTAGCATCTGTATTTCTGATGCGCTGACAGCTGGGGCACTGTGAACCCTGGGGGCCACTGCTCCCCTCCCTAGGTTAACCAGCTCCTAGAGATGGTAAAAAATTGTCCTTCCAGGCTGGAGCGGTGGCTCGGTGGTTATGGCATTTACCTGGCATGTGCAAGGACGTGGGTTCAAATCCCAGCACCATGTACACAACGAAGTGTAGGAGCAACAAAAGCCATGTGAAAAACTAGACAAAATTGATTCTTTCTCTCACTGTCCCTCTCTCTTTAAAACAAAAAACAAAAAAACTCTGTCCTTCCCAGTGCTCCTTGCATATGCAAATTAACCAATTCAAGAGCCCTACCCCAACCATCCTTATTGGGCTATTATTCTTCAGGCCTCCATTACCCAGGCCAGATCACCCCAGGGCAGGCATCAAACAACTAGATATCCCAACTCCATCTCACTCACCAATCCTAAGCCTGCTTTTCCTGCCTTGCCTACTCCTTCCCACGGAAACCACAAAAGGACTCTTGCCCACCTTTACCCCTCACTCTGACCAACCCTGGTGCTTTACCGTGTGGCTGTGTGGCATGGTGTGTCCCTCCCTAGGGAACTGCCAGTGACACAGTACCTTTACAATGGCAGTCGACCGCCCGTGTGTTGGACTCGTCAGACCTGAAAACGAGGATATTACATTGGCCAGGGGGCGGCTGTTTCCCCAGCAGCAGACGGATGCCATGCGGTCAGTCTCAACTGGGAACCTCAGCATATCAGAGCTGCCAGCCGCATGCGAAGTGCCCTTAGGTTAACTTGACTTCATCAAGCCTTTGGCCTCACTTCTAGTTTAGAGGAAATATGAGCAATAAAGGGACACCCTAAACCACACAGAGACAAATCCAGAAAGTACCTGGTGTTTAGTAATAAGTCAATGCCATTCAAAAGGGATACGCTAAGGCTGGAGAGGTGGCTCAGCACTAGAGCACTTGCCTGGCATGCATGAGGACCTGGGTTTGATCCCCAGCACCACATACACAATTAAGCGTCAGAGGAACAAGGGCCAAATGAAAAAAAAAAGTTGATTCTCTGTCTCTGTCTTCCTCTCTCCCTCTCTCTTTAAAAGGAAAAAAAAAGACACTTAAGGGGATACAACATCCAGATGTAACGAATGTGTGGCCCCAGGATGGACAAACAGGGTGCACAGAACATTTTGGATCCACTGGGAAATCTGAATAAGGAGAATAATCCCTGGCACAAGAAGGTGAAGTTTATGACATGTCACACGCCAGCAAGTGTGGGACAATTGCTTTTGTAAACACACACACAGGCAGTGCATTACGTTACACCTGCACACGTACGCACATGTGCAGACACACACACACTTGCATGTCTACGCACAATCAACAAGCACACGCAGTATGGAGCTAACATCGCTGTTCTGTGGGTTGTGGAAGTATTAGGTTTTCATTGTTTAAAATTCTTTTTTCTTGTCTGTAATCTTCACATTTTCTCCAAAGATCATGTATGCTCCTATGACAAACATTAAAATATGAGTGTTAGAAATTTAAATGAATATCTGATTTCTGTCTTAAGAGTACAAATAAAAGATGAGGGAAGATGGTAAGTCTCTCATTTAGTGTCCTATGTGAGGGGCCACCAGAGCTGCGGCTGCAGGCCCTGCCTGTCTGCAGCTGTGGGTGCTCTTGGACCCTGCTCCCTCCCACTGCTCTGTGAGCATCAGGCCGCTGGAAGGGCTGGAAGGGCACAGATGGGCAGATCTTAGCCACTGACCTGCTGAGACCTTTGAGGGGGCAGGAGTCTTGGGGTGGACTGGATAACGGATCTCGTGTGTGTGTGTGTGTGTGTGTGTGTGTGTGTCTGTGTGTGTGTGTGTAGGTGCATGCACACAGTTGGTGCTGGGAATGGAAATCTGGGCTTTGCACAAGCTTGGCAAGCACTCACTCTTTTTTGGACAAATGAGAAAAATAAGGGCACTCATGAGGTTTTTTTAGTCTTTGTTTTTGGTACTGGGGATTGGACTCAGGGCTGCTTGATCACTGAACTTCATCCTCAGCCCTGTTGAATTTTAAATTTTGAGACAGGGCCTTTGTAAGTTGCTTAGGGTCTTGCTACTTATTTGAGGTTGGTCTCAAACTTGTGATCCTCCTGCCTCAGCCTCCGGAGTGGGTGAGATTACAGCTGTGCACCACCACACTGTCTCTTGTGAGTTTTTTCTAAGAGCCAAATGTATTCAAAATAAAGGACTGCACTTTATTCTAAGACTCTGAGGTTATCACCCCATCACCTTCGCAAGGTCCCTGACACCCATTTCCATCAACCCTTCCACTGATTGTTCTGCAAACCTTGACAAACACGGATTGCCTGCTGTCATTAGTTCTGCATTCTAGAACTTTATTACAAACTTCTGGAACTCAGAGAAAATTTGGAGAAAAAGATACAACACCCACACCGTGCACACTGAGACTTAACAATTTGCTACGTGTGTGCATCTACGTCCAACACTACTGTTTTTCCTTTTGACTACTTGAAAGTGAATGCAAGGGGCTGGAGCAGTGGCTCAGTGATTTCGGCGCTTGCCCGGCATGCATAAGTATGCGAGTTCAAAACCCAGCACCACGTACTCAGCGAAGTCTCGTCGCAATGAAGGCCACGTGAAAATCTAAATAAAATTGATTCTCTTTCTCTCACTGTCCCCCTATCTTTGAAAAAAAAGAAACTAAATGCAACATCATGACACTTTACCCATAAATAATTCAGAATGCAGCTCCTAAGCCTAAGGACAAAAAGTCCTTTCTTTTTATAAAATAGGGAGAGCACACAGTCATTTAGAAAAAAGTCCTTACTTGGCAAAAATAAAAAGCTGGCAGCCTCCCCCTGGATTTCTTTTTGAAACTGACTGGTCTATGAATTCCCAAAGTCGTGGAAGCAGTGGAAGCGCTGGCCACAGCAATGCGTGTTCTCTGGAGTGTTCTCTAGTGAGCCGAAGCTGCAAGCCTGTGCTTCATCACCTCCCAACACTAAACACAGCTGTGACTCGCAGGGCGGGGGTGGCAGGGGGTGGCGACACTCAGCTAAGAGGCTTACGAGCTTTGGGGGGTAGCTTGTCATCTTAAGGGCTTATTAGGGCACATGCGCAAGGAAAACAGGCACATTCTGCTACATACCAACCCCAAAATGAAAACCGTGTCCTCACTGCCATAGTTCTACTGAGCAGAGAACACCTGAGAAGGCTGAGGCAACGGGTATTTATGAAGAGTGGCTGGGAATTGGGGCTTTTAATGGCCACCATCTTTTTGTAAATTTATTTTTAAAGATCACCATCCTGGATCTTCTTGGTCCATCTGTCTGTAGAGGGCTGGGCTGGCTAATAATATCTAAAACCATAAATGCAACACCATTGCTCAAGGGAGTTAGACCTTCACTGCCTGCATTCCAGCCCTTACCTGGATCTCCTCTGTGACAGCCCCAGCAAGGTGACTGCTTCTAAGGTCGGGCAAGTTACTACCGTGCTGTACACTGGACTTTCACTAAGGTAGCATGGGGTGTGAACAGGGTCTGGGTGGAACTGGCTTTCCTGCTTCTCTCCATTGCTTCCACATGTACCCCCCATGATTATTAGTACAAGGACCCTCATTCCCCACGGGCTTTGAAACCCCATTAGCACTCTGGGCTTGCATCAGGAGATGCTGTACTGGGAATGATATTTGACTTTTTGGTTCTGTGTAATAACAATAGGTTGTACAAGTAGCCTCAGACTGGAATCCTGGGCTGCGTGGCCACTGATGAATCCGCTGTGACCTAGAGGGCAGCTCCACCCCCCTGCAATTTCCTTTTCTCCATCTGTCCCCCGGTGCCCCACAGGTGAGTCCCTTGAGAAGGCCCCTTGCAGGGTGGAGGCAGCAATGCTGATCAAGACTTCCTCTTGTCTTCCCCCTGAAGGGGATGTGACACCGGCCCAGATGCTTCTTCACCCTCTAGTTTTGTCCCTTGGGTCCCAACATGAATGGGTTCCATGACAATGCAGACATTTCAACAGGAGAATGTGGAGCCAGCTTCAAACCAGGGATCTGCACTGCATCTGTGGATAGGCTTCGGATCTGCAAACCAGGGATCTGCACTGCATCTGTGGATGGGCTTCGGATCTGTAAATCCCGAGAAAGGACCCAAACTTATGCAGACATGCCTTTTCTTCAGAGATCACTGCTTGTAGATCAAAAAAGTTTAAAAAACACCAATACCCTTTTTGGTTGGAATTAGAGGTGGTGGTCACAGAACATCATGAAGATATTGTTCACTTTAAAACAGTTATGTGACTCTCAACTCAATAAATTACTTTAAAAAATAACAGGAAATACACATATATGTTCAGAGCCAAATTTCTACAAAATGACACTTTGACCATTCTTTTCTTGGTTTTTATGGTGCTGGGACTCAAACCCAGGGCTTGTGCCTGCTAGGCACACACTCTGCCACCAAGCCACGCCCTAGCCCTGCTTTCGGGGGGGTGGCCTCCTGTCTCCTCTTCCTTGCGGCTGTGGCGGTCTGTTTTGTCACTCGCTGATTCCTCTACTACATAAAAACTTTAACGAGTGCTAAGGCCACACTGTCAAGTGCTGTGCTGAGACTATGGGGGCCCCTGTCTCTTAAAAAGGCTGGGTCTGGCCCCCTTGGGGGCCAGACGACTTCGGCTCCACCACTGTTTAAATCTCCACTGGCTCACAGCATAACATCTGTCCTCTTCTCACTCTGCCTTTGCGATAAAATGAAGCCCAAAAGTGAATTTGCAGGTGGTCTCCCTGTGTCCTGGGGTCAGAGCAAATCTGCTCACGTCCTACACAGTGATACACACAGGGCTAATGCTTCCCGTTTAAGACAGAAACTTGTGCTTACAGAGGAGTCAACCAAACTCAGGGTGGGACATAAAAAAAAAAAATCAGCAAACAATGCTGTTGTAAAATCTAAAAAAAGACATGTGACAGGGAGCCGAACGTGGACCTTGCTGTGGCTGACTGCCAAGGTGTCGCCATGATTCCCTCACTACCCAACACTGGGTTGGGGCACCCAGCCTGTCTATGTCATTCAAGACAGCCAATGAGATGTCAGCAGAGGTGACCCAAGCAGTGCTGAACGCTGACAAACTGCTTTCATACTGTGTCATCCTGTCCTCGTAGCTGCCCTTCATATCAACAGCAGGTGGGTGGGGGTGCCCTCTCTTCCATTTAACCCCAACAGAATAGCTGACTCATAGAATAATGGTTGTTTGTTTTAGCTAGGTGTGGTGGCACGTGCCTGTAATGGTGACTTGAGAGGCTAAGGCAGAAGGGTTACAAGCTCAAGATCAGCCTGGGCAATTTGGCAAGACTCTACACCTCAATATTGAAGAATTTGAAAAAGGATTGGGGCTAGGCACGGTGGCACATGCTTGTAATCCCAGCAGCTTGGGAGCCTGAGACAGGAGGATCGTGAGTTCAAATCCAGCTTCAGTAATTAAAAAAAAAAAAGGGGGGGGGACGCTGGAGCAGTGGCTCAGCTGTTACGGAGCTTGCCTGGCCATGTGCGAGGACACAGATTCGAACCCCAGCACCACATATACAACGAAGTGTCGGTGCAACTAAAGCCACGTGAAAAACTAAATAAAATTGAGTTTGTCTCTCTCACTGTCCCTCTTCTTAAAAAAACTGGGGGTGTAGCTCAGTGGTAAAGGGTCCCTGGGTTTAATTTTCAGTACTAAGAAAAAAAGTTGTTTTAAATCATATCTTGCTGTAATTTGCTATGGAGCAAAAGCTAACTGGATCCCTATTCAAACACACCAACAATAATAAAAAATTCATTTTAGCAATCCAGGAAATTATTATTTTATTTATTTATTTTTAAAGAGAGAGGGACAGTGAGAGAGAAAAAAACAATTTTCATTTAGTTTTTCACATGGCTTTCATTGCTCCGAGACTTTGTTGTGTACATGGTGCTGGGGTTTGAACTCATGTTCTGAGCCACCGCTCCAGCCCCCTAGTTTTTATTTTTTTGAGACAGGGTACATCTAAATTGCTGGAGCTGTCTTTGAACTTGTGGTCCTCCTGCCTCAGCCTCCCTGAGCCACTGGTATTACAGGCGTGCACCACCATGCCTAGTCAGAGTTACTGCTAATTCTATCAGGTACTCATTATGATTCGCGTCCCTGGCAGTTTGGGCTGCGTGCAGACTTATGTGTAAAATGACATGAAGTTGGCTTTAAAATCATCTGGGTACAGAAGCACTAAGAGGAGTAAGCAAAGTTAATAACAACCTCAAATTGTATGATCTTAACACAACAGGGGGATGACTGCCTAGGATACCAGTGGCGTAGGGTGGGGGACGGGGCGGGGGGGAGGGCATAGGAAAAACACCTAGGAGACTGGAGGGTGGGAATATGGGGGATTCACCTCAGAAGGAGATCTCTGATCTCCATGAGATATCTATTTAATTCAGGGGTCTTCTGGGGGAAACAGCAACATGGGGAACCGAAGCTGGGCATCCATGACATGGCATTAGCCCTGGATAACTAAGTATATATACATTTGTTCTTGATTGTTTGACAATGTTTCCCCCTCAATTTTAACTCCATATTCATCTAATAAAAAAAAAAGTTGTTAAAAGGGCCACACTCCTAAAAAAAAAAAAAAAAAGAGAGAGAGAAGTAAGCAACACGGCTGGTGGGTACAGAAGCGCTTGGCTCCTTAGACTGGATACACCGTGCCGTGGGGGTTCTCACAGTACACACCTGCCAACCCCCAGGCTTAGGAGAATGAGGGCAGCATGGCCCAGTGGGATGGGCTTGAGGGGCATGGGTATGGTCACAACCAGAGGATGGAAGTATCTGGAATGAACGGTCAGCAAGGTTGAGAAACAAACAGAACCCAGCAGAGACGTGCAACAGAAGTTGTAGCTCCCTGAGGCCAGAGATTCACATTTTGCCCAGTGAGGCAGCTAGGATTCATCTTGTGGACAAGTCCTGTCTTACTGGCATGTACCGCCAGCTCCAGGCAACTAAGTAAACGCAGGTATACTTCCTTTACCCAGGATTTCTAAGGCTTAGTGATGAAATTTGTTTCCTAGCATAGAAGGACGCTGAAGACGATGCAGAGGTGCGCAGCCGGGAAGACGCACTTCTGCATCCCACCTCCTGTGGTGCCTGGGTGGCAGGCTAGCACTACCATGCCCACCTGAGGGTCAGGAGTCTCATCCCAACTCTAGGATGAGGATCTCTTCCTTGGTTGGGCAACTTTCCCCCTTTGTGAAATGGAATATAATTCATTGCAAATTTGAGAACCACAGACCCATTTTATTACTATCCAAAGCACTCAAAACAAGGTCTTGCTCTAAGTCTCTTGATGCCCCACATAGGCTATTAGTGGAAAATCTCTTAAAAATGTCTTGTCAACGAAAAGCAGTTATGCTACCAGATGTGAATACAAAAGGGACTTCTGCTTGTCCTGGTACACTGCCATCTGGTTTTCCAGTCAACCTGTCCCCAGGGCCTGGGCTGGCCTCTCCCAGCTGAGCGGGGCTCCAGCCGTTTACTCCAGTATCCACACAAAATTCCCAGTGTGTCCTGATGTAGCAGATGCAAGAGGCTGTACAACATGCACGACCAAGGGCAGCGACTGCATAGTATACAGTATACACACTTCGAGCATCAGGAAATGGGACTGGGGATGTAGCTGAAGTAGAGCATTTACCTAGCATGTACAAGGCCATGGGTTCAATCCTCAGCACCACCACCACCACACACACAAGGAAAGAACTGAGAGAGTATAAAGCCATCAAAATATTTTAAATCCCCAGCTTTTAAAATGCTAATATATGGATCAAAACAAGTCTTACAGTGGGTGGCATTTACAACCAGGCAGCACTGCAGCTCACCCAGGAGGCGGTCAACTGGTTTCTTCGTCACCATTTTTTTTTTTTGAGAATGAATCAAGTTTATTTAGTTATTCATGTGGCTTTCACTGCTCCGACGCGTCATCATGTATGTGGTGCTGGTGTTGGAACCTGAATTCTCATGCTTGCCAGGCAAGCGCCAAAACCGCTGAGCCACCGCGCCAGCCCCAGTCAACCAGTTCTTAATGCTGGCTGCAGGTGGTAATTATCTGGGAAGTTTTAGAACTACCAATGGGTGGTCCCTGAGCTAGAGGAACCAGGAGACCTTAGGGTGAACAGAAGTTACTCCCCCAGGCGCTGAAACCCCAAACTCTGGCTCAGTCTTGACACTTAAAGGACCGAGGAGCTTCAGAGTGGGATGGAGCTCAGACAAGCAGAGTGCAGCCTGCTTCCCTCCAAGTTCTCAAAAATGAGGTCATCTGAGGAAACTGCAGTCACATCCCTGACAGCAAACGCAGAAGCTCAACTATGCAGGCTGCCTGCTTCACAGCCGAATGCGGGACCCTGATGAAGCGTTTGGGCTGGGCCCATGCATGTCTGACCAAGTGCCCTCCAGGGTGGTCATCATGTGATGGTTCCAGCTGCAAGTTAGGAACAAGTCACTATAGTGTGCTAATTCATGCCTCTTCAGCCTTCTGCTCAAGGCCAAAAGGAGACACATCAGTTCACACAGACCCTGTGGGAGCACCAGGGTGTTGAAGTCCTGAAGAAACTCACCCACTGTCTGTTAGGATTCACACAGAATGTGAAAGTAGAATATGACTTTACATGAGTGATGATCTGTGACACGGGGCGGTACGACGGACCAGAAGAAAGCACTGGGAAAGTACTACCCACTATTCACAAAGAATAAAGACCAGAGAAACAAGTCAGTTTGAAAAGTGTATAACAGATTTTTTTTATTTACAATCAAGTTCTATTGGGCAACATAATTAAATAAATAAAAGATGTGCCCTGGCCTGTGAATTCCCACTCCCTCAATGCAAGTTCTCTGAATGGCAAACCAAAAAGGGAGATGCGGCAGAGGAAAGAGGAAGAATGCAGACAACACCCATCAGAGGAAAGACACCTCATTCCTTTCTCCTGCTCTGGCACTCGTGTCCCTAACTGTCCAGAGAACAAGCAGGAAAGAAAAAAATAAAAATAAAATAAAGTGCAAATTAAAATGTGATAAAAATATGGTGTCCTGGATACCCAGACATGTAACTAAAATCTCGCACAGTAAAATGTTAAGGATAAACGTTTCCCCAGCCTTCATCACAGTCTGACAGGGGAACATGACGCCGCCATGCTCCCTGGACTGCGCTTCCTGCGCTAAATTTTGAGGTCATTGCATGCAGGCCTGGCAGAGGGCCAGTGGCTGGAACCAACACTGCCAGCCCCAGGGCAATACATTAGAAGCCTCAAATCCTTTGTCATCAGCACGAATGTGGCAAGCACCCACCTTCTAGGCATCTGCAGAGCGATACAGAGCACATTCTTCAAACTTGCCATACTGGAAAAGGTTGGCACATCTTGCCCGTCTCAAAAAGATTCTTAACCAATCAACATTTATTTTGTGACCAAGAAATAGACGTGTAGAGGAGTTGAGGGGAAGGGAGCCAGAAGCTCCGAAGACCAGTCAAGAGACCTAAAGTTTCAGCAGTAATAAGACAAGAACACAAGAGTCCTGCAGCAGCCCACACCCTGCCTTTGGGGTTTCTGCTACTCCAATGCCTGAAGCAAGTCCACTGGGCCAGGGACCTCCAAGCGAGGGGCTGTGCACCAGGCCAGAGACAACTCTGGAAGGCTGGGAGGAGCACAGTGGAGAACCAACCCCTGGACATGCGGGGTGCTGTTGGCACTGTCATCCAGCAAGGAGACCCGTGGGGTACCTGTGCTCCCCATGAGGTATGGAAGGTCAGAGCTAGTAGTGTTTCCCATCCCGACAGACAGCAACCTGGACCTCGGCCAGGCAACTTGCAGGGCCAGGTGGTTCAGAGTTGATTCTTCCAGGCCACTAGAGACCTTAGTCAAGACTCTCCGAAATCCTGTCCGAGGGAAGGCCACCGTTTCACATGGCTTGAGCTCTTCTCTGGAAAGACATGTGCCCACAGGGCAAGGCTGTGCACGTCCCTGCGCCTCTCCTAAAGGCCATTAAGGCTGCGCCCACAGCACAGCTTTGCTGCTTTTGTCCACACTGACGACATGAACGCCGGAGGGAGACCACGCCACCGCATTGATGGAGGAGCTTCAAGGAGAGACCAGAATAGCATGAAGTTCCCAGGCACTGGGGTCAAGACTGCCACCAGCTACAAACCAGACCCCGCACATTCAGAGTCCAGCTGCGCCCACCCACAGCAGGGACTTGTTAAGAGCAGAAGAATGCTGCAGAAACCTCACTGCACTCCACTAAGCAGCCCTGGAATAAAAGGAGACTGCCTCCCTTAGCAGATGGGTCTCACTGTTGCATCTAGCTGAGAACGATCCTGGGGGACAGTACACAAGGCTAGAGGGGCCAGCAGACCTGCGGTCAGAGGGAGTGAAAGGGAGAGGCGGCTCTGGAGGAAGCCGGGGTTTGTTATCATTATTTTTTGGTACTAGGAACTAAACTCACTGAGCTATATCCCTGGTCTATTTTATTTTTTGAGACAGGGTCTTGTTAAATTGCTGAGGCTGGCCTCCAAATTGCAATCCTCCTGCCTCAGCCTCCTGAGTGTCTGGGATTATAGGCCTGTGCCACCATGCCTGGCAGGAAATATCTTTTTAAAGGATTAACAGAAGAATGAGGAGGAGCAGGAGGTGGAATGGCCACCATACCTAGCAAGGGGTCTCTGCTCTAACTAGCAAGTAAGCTTGGGTAGATAGGACAAAGCTAAGAAAAAAGGGAACCTGGGCACAGCTCCTAAGGTAGAAAGTAAAAAAGGTATATGAAAATCAGTGTTTAGGAGCAAGGCAATTTAATGATAAAATGGAGAGGGGAGGGACAGAGAAAGGAAAACAAGTGGAAGGAAGGGTCAGGGAAGGTTCGTTTCCCTGACCCTTTTTCCCATGGCCACTATTTAGTGGCTCTACCTGGGGCACCTGAAATAACTGCCATCTGCTGTACTGATGACTTCAGCCAACAGCCAAAGCCTTTGAGGGGCCAGTGGGGTCCAAGCCTAAAGAGGACATGGCCCCTGGAACGAAGGCACAGGTCCTGCTTACGACCTTTGGGGACTGGTGCGCATGCCGACTAGGTTCACCTTACCTGTGCTGTTTTGAAAGAACCTTCTCCACCTTCCCTGTGAGCACACTCCAGACATAAAGCGAGCCCTCGGCTGAGCCTGCTGCAACGTAACTGCCATCCGGGCTGAGGGGACAGTAAGGGAACAAGCTATTGGCTCCCTGTCCCCGATTCATTGTCCTCCTGGCCCTCTTTCCAACAGGTACTGCTTCCTCGCAGAAGGCTAGCGTGCAGCTGCTCCTCTGGGCACAAGGACAGGAGACTACGTGCTCTCGTGAGTGGTGCAATACAGTCTGCTTTAGCCTGTCTCTTCAGCCTCATCCAGCTAAGGAAGAGTGGGGCCCCATATTACTTCAAGTCCCCTAACCACGTATAAGACTCAGATAACACACCAGGAGGTCAAAGCCGACCTCCTCCAAACAGCTGACAATTCGCAACAAAAGTCTGGCTTGCTGTATGGTTCAGCGGGAGTAGGGAAGGGACAGGGAGCATCCAACGTGGAGAAGCTTTTCCACATTACAGGAGCCAACCCTGGACACACAAATGGGAGCAGCTTGGGACGTGGGAGAATGTAGGAGAGAGAAACTAGAGATCACCTTAAGATGCTGTCTCCCAAGTGCCAGTTCAGTTCCATGCCAGGGTTTCTGCGCTTCCCCCAGAGCTCTCTAATAGGCTGGGGTAAATAGGAGGGTGAGGGAAGGGGAATCTGTTTGCTCACCCAGAACCAAGCAGCTAGCCTTCAATGACTTTCGGGACAGTACATTTAAGTGTGTGCAACTGCAGCACACATTAGGAAGGGAAGAGACACTGATGGTGACTGCCAACATGGCCCTCGGGCTCACTCCTGCACACTCTCCTTGAGACACTGGACAGGTCCAGCTCTATTTGTGTCCCAGGGGGAAAACTCCCACCTGTTCGTGAGATTAACCAAGCTAGGGGGTGGGGCAGCGCTACTGACCTGAAGACGACTCTGGTCCAGTCAGAGCCGCACTTGAATCCAGGCGCGCTGAAAAAAACAACACGCACCACTACACTAAGCGCTCAGCCAGCGGGATGGCAGCAGGCAGGGCCAGGGCCACCCCCACCTCTGTTACCTGAACGTCTGCTTGATGGCATTTGTCCGCAGATCGATGACTTTCAGCAGGTCATCACGGGAACAGCTCAGGAGCTCTGTCCTTTCTGGGTTTAGGTCCAAGGCAGTGATCTTTCCCAACAGCTCCATTTCTCGAACCACACTCTCTGATCTAAGGGAGATGGAAAGTCTGAGAAACCTAACATGGAAAGGTCAGAATGTCTCGGTTTTCACAAGGAGGCTGTGTCACACAGAAGAGGAAGTGCTCCAAGTCAAACGGAACGCAACAGCCTTCAAGGGGAGGCAATGTGCTCCCAGGTGCAGTGACAGCTGTATTATTTCCCCATCAATAGAACCGGCTGTAGCAGCTTTGACTACTAGAACTCTGAATCTGGAAGAACTTCCCTGCCAACCAGAACTTCTGATCAGCAGGACTAACTGGAGCCAGTACCCAGTTCATACTTTTTTCTTTTCTTTGTAGTGCTGGGATCAAACCTAAGTCTTCAAGTGCAAGCTAAACCCAGGTAAGTTAGTTCTACCACTAACTTACAGCCCTGCCCCAAAGTAGTACCATTTTAATGACAACCGGCTTTTGGATAAGCCTGTCAGACCTTGCTTTGGTGGCCTGGGAAGTCTCCTACGAGCACCTCACCATATTCAGTTTGGCCCGGGCCCTTAAACTCTAGAGCAGCTGCCCTAGACATGGAAATGGGGAACACAGGGCAGATTCATTATCCTGTGCACCCCATGTTGCTGCTTCTCTTATCTAAAGTGCCCGAGCTTACTTACACAGGTCAATGAACAGGGACACCCCTCCCTTAACCAGAGGCAGGGCCCTGCTGGTGACACTCACAGCCAAAGGAAGTACTGATCCTCCAGGAACTGACTGCCTCCCCCTCATACAGAGGACTGAACTCAAGAGGTACTTTATCACTGAGCTACATCTACAGTCTTTTTTGTTTTTTGAGACAGTATCACTCAGATCTGAGGCTGGCCTTGAACTTGCGATCCTCTTGCTTTAGCCTCCCCGTCACTGGGATTACATGCATGCCCAGCTCCGCAGTGATTTTTTTCTTTTCTTTCTTTTTTAAGAAAGAGAGGGTGTTGGAGAGAGGAGGGATGGGGAGAAGAGAATCCATTTTATTTTTCATATGGCTTTTATTTCTCCAACACGTCATTGTGCATGTGGTACTGGGGTTCAAACCTGTGTTCTTGCACATGGCAGGCAAATGCTGTAACTGCTGAGCCACCGCTCCAGCCCCTCCACAGTGATTTCAATGAATTATTTTCTACCTTAACTAAGGAGTTATTCTTACTGTTGCTAAACCTGGTGCTTGAGGCCTTCATCATTTAGAGTTGACCAGCAGATCCGCAATATTCAATTCAACTCTAAAAATTCCATGTTGAGGTCAATTTTCTCCTCAGATTGCTTCTTTTATATCTTCTGCCCTCTACTTCCTTGGATTCAGGTCCTTAACAATTCTTTGACTTCCGTGCACCCCAATTCGACCTCTACACCAAAGTAATCTACTATATCCTTGTGAAATAATCATTTCCTTTCTTAACACTCTGTGGGCTCCAGGGCAAAGACAGCCATGTGTGGAATCTCACACCAATAATCCCAACTACAGGGGATGCTAAGGTAGGAGGACTGCAAGTTGGAGGCTATTCTGGACAACAAAGGGACGGAGAATTCTGGAAGTGGCTCGTGAAACCCGTGGAAATCCGCTTTCGACTTACCCCACCCTATTAGCCTGGCTGGCCTACGCTGCTTCCCACCCACTCAGTTCTCCAGGTTGATCAACAGCCCTGGACAGAGGCAGTCATGACTACTTCAGCACACTGTTCGCTGGCTTGTGCACCTGCCTAAAGATGGGATGGTATCTTGTCATCTCTACATCTAGTGGTTACAAGGGGTCTGGCCCATGGTGTATGTGTAATGACTGATGGCCAACCCTGGCAGCCCACTAAGGGTAAGGAACAACACACTGTTAAATACTGGTAGCCGAGAGCAAATTTCTGCCTTTCTTGAGATTTTAAAAATATAACCCACATGCAACATTCCCACTGCTTCCCCACTAAGCTCTTGGGTGTCATACCGGATGTCCCAGAAACGAATTTTCTTGTCAAAATGTCCACTCATTACACATTGCTCTGTGCAGACAATATCATTGCAACTGGATCCTGCAAACACTGTCTTTATGCCTGAAAGACAATCAAATGTCATCCATCAGGCAGAACCACCCATGTGGCTAGGTGTATAAGGTATATAACACTGCTACCCTCTACCCACTATCAGAATCATCAACTTATTCTTTTAAAATCTTCATTATCATTTTTTTGGTACTAGAGATTGAACCCAAAACCAAAATCATTCAACCAGCAGTAAACTTTTTTTTTTTAGGAGAGAGAATCAATATTACTTATTTTTTCATCTGGTTTCTGTTTTTCCGACAACTGTGTACATGGTGCTGGAGTTTGAACTTGGGTCCCGGCATATGCCAGGCAAGCACGCTACTGCTGAGCTACAGCTACAGCTGACCAGTCCCCCCCCCCTTTTTTTTTTTTTAATTTGCGATAGGGTCTAAGTTGCTTGCTACATTGCTGAGGCTGACTTAAACTTGTGATCCTCCTGTCTCAGGCTCCCAAGCTGCTGGGATTACAGGCATGTGCCACGGCATCCAGCCAGAATCACCAATTTAAATGAAACCTCAAATGACAACTGTCACTACCTCAGTGCCCTTCTGAATCACATGAAATGCAAGCTCATTCACCGAAATACCCCTCCACCACTAACGTCTACATGAACACAGAGAGACTGAATCTCCTCACAGACTTTGCTGCGTAGATCCCAGAGTTTGAGTGTCCGGTCGTGACTGCCTGAGACGATCCGTGCATTGTCCAGCAGGAACTTAGCAGACAGTACTTTCCCACTGTGTCCTGTGAGCGTGTGCTAGGAGAGAACACAGCCAGGGTGAGCCTTGGGGTGCTACATGCTGGCCATGCTGGAGGAGTAACAAGGCCAATCTCAAAACAGCCTGAGATCTGATCAGGAACTCCAGGACAGTGAGAAGGCAAATGGCAAGAAACATGGGCTAGGAAACAGTGTCACTCACGTATGCTCAACCAGAGGCTGCATGTTTCATATGAAGCAATTTCAGCGAGGCAGCAACATTTCTGGCCTGCTAAGTAGCTTGTGGAATCCTGGGAATTCTGTCTTTGGGTGCTGCCTAATTCTGTCTTTGGGTGTTGCCTAGAGGTAAGGACTGGATCTTGAACCCCCACTAGCCCATGTGTTAAAGCCTTGGTCTGCAGCCTACAGTAGATGGTTCAGGAGGTAGAGTCTGGAGAGGGAGTCAGGTCATTGAGATTGTGTCCCTGAGAGCACGTTGGGATCCTGGTCTTTCCTCATCTCAGTCTTTGCTTCGTGGCCTCTGCCAGGTGAATGGTACCCTGTCGTGCACTCCTGCCATTACATGCTGTGAGAGTGAAACTTCTAAAACCACAGCCAGAGCAGGTCTTTCCTCCCTTATGCTGCTTACTGCAGTCCTGTGCTGCAGCAAGAGAGCTGACACAGGCATCAAGACCAAGAAGACTCTCCCAAGAGCATTAACTAAAAACCGAATGTCACCAGCACCAAACTTCCCATGCCCCTCTCCATCCTTATGCGTGTGTGTTGGGGGGTGAGGGATGGGGGAGAAAGATAGAAGGAAGGAAGGAAGGATCAGGGGTAGGTAGGCACTGGGGACCAAACCCAGGGCCTGCCCATGCAGGCAAGACACCTGCCTATGCTGTTCTTGAAACGTTTTTGTTATTCTCCATTATATCAAATTTAAAAAAATTTAAAAGCCTGAATTTTATCCACTTAAAGTCAGTTCCATTCTGCAGCGAGAATAGACAGGGTCTGTGTTGGCATAATTTATGAAAGCAAACATCAAGACTCTGTACATTCAAAATCTCAGGGGTGTTTTCAGTTAGAGGTCTCAGCTTGAAAACGTCAGATCACAACCACAGATACCAGCACTCCCAACAATCGATCCCTCTGTATCCAAACTGTTGGATGCAACTACCGTGTCTTCCCTCGACTCACCAGGGAACACAGACCCAGGGCATCGCTGCATGTCAGCTGCTGTTTGGTCCATCGTGGCACTACTGGAGCCCGATGGGACTGAGGCAGCTGGGGACAGTCAGGCTGCTGGGAGGGGACCTGGGCAGTCAGACCTTTTACTATTCATCATCGACCTCTTTTCAGAATGGCACTGACATTTTTATGCATGAAAAACTCTTAACCGTTCAGAAGGTGTTCACTGGGCTGGGATGTGCCTCAGTGGTAGATGGTTTGCCTGCAATGCATGAGGCCCTGGATTCAATCCTCAGGACTGCCAAGAGGGACAAAACCCCAAAAGAGCAGCAAGTACAAAAACTCCAGAAGGTATTCGCTGATGTTTTCTTTCCAATTAAAAAAAAAAAAAAAAAGCCCCTGGAGCCCAGGGACGCAAGCTATTACATCCACATCCCAGCAAGCAGAAAGGAACAGCTCACCCCCACCCCTTTATTCACTTCCAGCTCAAAATTGAGCTGAGAATTCCCACTGGCCAGGTCTCCCTTACACAGTCACATCAAGGTAGGGTTTCAATTTTTAAATGGGGACGGGAAGAATAGATACTGAAAAACAGTTATCAGTAAGTGTTACCCCTCTTCAGCACCTCCTACTCTCTATATCCTACTGTCTTTGACAAGATCCTTAAATTTCTGATATGACCAAGAAAGCTCCAGCAATAAGACACAAACAATGAACCACTTAGTAGAAATACAGAGCACAAATAATGACTCACTTAGTAGAAATGACGAAACCTGCATGGGTTACTTCTCATGCAATACAAATTAAATTCTCACTATTTCATCCAAAATTCAAAGTTGTGTACATGTATTGTTTAAGAGAACACATTTCACAAACACAAGGAAGAAAAGGTCATTGCTCACAAATGAGCTATGAGAATACTTAGTTTTCACATGCTCTAAATGCACACGTTAATCTTTGCACAATTACATCCTTCCTAGCTCATGATAGCTGCAAGTGCTCTACTGTGAGCTACAGCCCCAGCCCCTCATCTTTCACTGAGCCTCAGAATGGGGAGGTTCAAAGAGCCCTGTTTCCTAATAGTGCTCCACACAAACTCTCTCCAGGCCTTAAAGCAGACCCTATGTGCAGGTCACTTTTTCTAAACCCCAAACTGCCCACTCAGGTAATGCCTTCTTCACACTGCTAAATCAACAACCACCAAAGACAACGGTCGCCAGAACGCAGAACTTACTCAGAAGTTTCCAGAAATAAAAACTAGCACCCACCCAGGAGCTGATCCTTAGTGTGTTCACTCCTGCACTTCAGTTATAGAAGTGTTACTCAACACAGCCAGTCCCTCAAGACAATTCTCAGAGTAGCCATGCAGTTGTACATTAACTTCAGAACCCCCCCCCCCGCCCCCCGGTACTGGGGACTGAACCCAGGGCACTTTACCACTAGGCTATATCCCCAGTCCTTTTTATTTTGAGACAGGGTCTTGCTATGTTGCTGAGGCCAGTCTCAAACATTTGATCCTTTGGCCTCAGCCCCTGAACTGCTGAGATTACAGTCTTATGCCAAGGAGTCTGGTGTAACTTTAGGTGTCTTAGGGAGGTTTTAAAGAGGACTCCATTCCATGCTGTGGGGTCTCTTGGATACGTTTACAAGAAGGATTTGAAAGCAAGCACTTAACCAGTCGGTCACTTCTGACATCGTTGCCTTAACATAAAAGCTAGAGACACTGACCAGGGCTTGGATAAGGCCCAGTGGTTTTCAGAACAAGGACAGGCAGCCCATTCATGTCACTGTCATCTGTTAACTAGGGTGTAACAAGAGTGTACACAGAAGCCACAGCCTCCTACATCAGGGAACCTATTTTATTTTACTTCCTAAACCTGGTAAGTTTCACAAGGGTTCTTTGGGCACAGAGAACCCACTGAAAAAGGACTCTACATCTGCACACGTTCACCTAGGGACAGGACACTGATGCAAGCAGGCCAGAGACCCTCAGCACCAACTGGTGGAGAAAGGAGGCTATAGCCCTGACCCAGCAGAAAACATTGGCCCAGAGAAGGGTTGGGCATCCTGTGGGCACCCTCTCCAAGAAGGACTGGACCACCTTTCATACTTGCTCACTTCAAAACTCTGACCTCTGTCTTACAGGTCTTCCTCCAAAGGTCTCCTTGTTATTTCAGGTCCAAAGCTTGATGACTACATGTCCTGAACTACTCCCAGAAAGGAAAAATCCCATCCTGCACCAATGGCTGACTCACAGCTCCCTCTCTCCCAGGACCCAGGAAGGCTGACAGCACTTCCTCAATGATTAGTCAGTCTGGCTCTATCTCAGTCGAATAATCCAGACCAGGTGAATAAGGAAAGAGCATAGGATCAATTAAAATGTTAACCTTATCATTTATTAACTGTGTGGCTTTAGACACCCCCCCCTTTCAGGTTACTTGAAACTAAAATTTCTTCCTCTACCTCCGCCCCTAGGACAAGAACACAAAGCAGGCTCTTCAGCTTTCCAAACATGCATCTTTGGCGCCTTCAGGGCTTGTGCTCTGCATTTCTTTTTTTCTTTTCTTTTTTTTCAAAAGAGAGAGAGAGACAGTGAGAGAGCAAGAATGAGAGAATCAATGCTATTTAGTTTTTCATGTGGCTTCGGCTGTTCTGATTCTTAGCTGTGTACGTGGTGCTGGGTTCAAACCCGCGTCCTTGTGCATGCCAGGTAAGGGCGTAACTGCTGAGCCACTGCTCGAGTCCTTCTTTTTATTTATTTATTTTTTTTAAAGAGAGAGAATCAACTTTATTTTTTCACCTAGGTTTTGTTTTTCCGACACTTAGCTGTATATGTGATGCTGGGGTTTGAAACCCAGTCATGGTGCAAGCCAGGCAAGCACTCCAACTGCTGAGCCATGGCTCCAGTCCCTGTGCTCTGCATTTCTGAGCAGGATCTTATTTCGAGTGACAATCAAAAATTGCAACCTTCCACCAGGTGCGATGGTGCACACCTGCAATACTAGTGGCTCAGGAGGCTGAGGCAGGAATACAGCAAGTTCAAAGCCAGCCTCAGCCACTTAGCGAGGCCCTTTCTCTAAACAAAACATAAAAAAGGGCTAGAGCGGTGGCTCAGCGGATACGGCACTTGCCTGGCACGTGTAAGGATGCAGGTTCGTACCCCAGCTTTAAGTATGCAACCAAGAAACACAAGAAAAACTAAACAAAATATATTTTCTCTTACAGTCCATCTCGCTCTTTCCAGTTTAAAAAAAAAAAAAAAAAAAAAAAAGGCTGGGCATGGGGCTCAGTGGTTGAATGCCCTGGCTTTAATCACTGTACAACAACAACGAAGCATTGCAACCTTTCAGGTACCAGCTACCATCTAATATAATACTGCTCACCTTCCATGCAGTTCTTTCAGAAAGACGGAAAGCTTAAATGTTAACTCTGTTTCTAAAAATTTGTCTAGCTTCATCACTGCACCTTCCAATCAGACCACCACAAACCTTCCTCACATGGCTCTCCATCTGTCAGTGGATTCAAGAAGTTCATCTTAACATCACGCCATGTTTTGTGTACTTGGCACAAAACCAGCTTGTGTCAAACTTACAACCATCAAGTTTAAGTCTTTGTCTTGGACGCCAAGTTAAGCTCAAATGCAGATTTCCTCAACATCTGAGCACACCTGTCTCCTGTTGCCCACCTTCAGGAACTGCTCATCTCTAAGTATACCTGTTTATACTTTTCTACTTTGCAACTAACTCTGTGAGGTAAATCACAATTCACATTCTGGTGCTAAAATCTGTGAAGTTAAGCTAAAACTGATACCTGTGCCAAAAGTATGTAGTCCTTATGGAGAGAAGTATTCCCGAGTCTTTCATGGAAACGTTAGGATCCTACTGCAAATGCTGAAATTGAATCTTGGACAAAGTAAGGTAACAATGAGAAACTCAGACTTTCCTAAGGAGAAAAGGGTGAATCAAGGATGATTTCCAGGGGCTGCAGCAGTGGCTCAGCAGTTGAAGTGCTTGCCTGGCATGCATGAGGACCTGGGTTTGAGGACCCAGTACAACATACTCAACTAAGTTCTGGAGAAACAAAGGCCAGATGAAAAAAATAAAATGGATTTTCTCTTAAAACAAACAAACAACAACAGCAACAAAACCAACTAAGTATGATTTTCAAGGAAATGCACAAGCCCCCTAGTTAACCATCTGCCATTTCCTCTATACTTTGTGCCTTGACAACCACATGGTTTGGAGGTTATAATTGTCTTAACTTGGTCTTACCCGTAATCGATAATCATCCACAGTCCAGATTCGGCTTGCAAAATCATTTGAAGCTGCTAAGAGGTAGGCCCCCTAAGAGGAATAAATGAGGGGAAAAACAACGCTTAGCTAAAATAGAGGAATTCAGTTCCCATGATAGAAGAAACTTCAATAATCAAGTCCAGGAAGGTTTAGATGCCTAAAAACCACATCCTTGATCTATCTGAACACCTGACCAGCAGTGTGTTGCCAACCCACAGATCTCCTTCAAGTTTAACCTTCCTCCTGAAATCACCTACTTCCACAGGAATGTTGCAGACACCTCAAGCTCAATGAACTCAGTTGCCCATGCTCACTCTTTCCCTCCCTCCCTACCCTAACAGCAGATACAAATTCTCCACATAGTGTCCAAGCAGAAACCCCAGAGGCACTTAACTCTTCCCTGGCCTCACCTCCCAACCACCCCTCTTCCATAACTGTCCACCTGCCCTGCTTCCAGTTAGACCCTCTGCTCTCTTGCCCACCAGCTCTGCCCCAACCTGAATCAATTCTGCAAAAGTTCTGGACATGGGCCACTACAGACTTGCCTCTCCCAATCCAATCTTCAATTTCAGTTATTCCAGAATTTAATGCCATACCTGTTTCTAAAAACCTCTTAGGACTAGGGATAGGCCTTAGTGGTAGAGAACTTGCTCAGGGTAGAGCAAAACCCTGTTTGCCGCCCAGCACCAAAGCACCCTCTCCATCCTCCACATGGCTTCATCAAAGTCCCAACTCTTCAATACAAGATATACTCTGACCTACACCCAGCTTTCCAGTCTTCTTATCATTCCCCAGTTAAACTCAAGGAGCGGTTATTAACACATTTTGTCCCACTGTCCCAGATGTGAAGCACCTTTAAGAGTACAATAATAATGTCCATTAATATTCATTAACATGGGGGCTGGAGTGGTGGCTCAGCGGTTATGGCACTTGCCCGGCATGCACAAGTACACAGGTTCAAATCCCAGCACCCACATACACAACTAAGTGTTGGAGCAATGAAAGCCATGTGGAAAAAACTCAATAAAAATTGATTCTGTCTGTCTCTCTCTGTCCTTCTCTTAAAAAAAAAAAAAAATTCATTAACATAAGCTGGAGATTATGGTTTCCAATCTCTTATTAATGCATCCATAGCAATTTTGTTGACACTTTTGCAGTAACTTGGGACTTTAAGTCCCAGAACTATGCAAGGGGCATGAAGACAACTAACAGCCAGTGCTCATTCCCTGGGAGTGAGTTCTCAGCTTGGTAAAAGCAACACAGACTTACAGTTCTATGCTTTGACACCACCCTCATTTAAATGCCAGTTCACTAAGGGACAGAACCACACTGTGCCCCTACAGCACAGAATCTAAATAGGCTTGAAATAGAACTAAAAGTACTGAGTAAGCCAGGCACGATGGCACACGCCTGTGTGCTGCGGTTGGAGGATTCCAAGTTCAAGACCAACTTGGTCAATTTAGTGAGACCCTGTCTCAAAAAACAAAAACAAACAAACAAAAAAACAAAAAAACAAAAACAAAAACAAAAACAACAACAACAACAAAAAAACAAAGCTGGGGATGTAGTTTGGTGGGAAAGTACCCTAGGCTCAATCCCTTGTATCAGCGGCAGGAGATAATGTTATAAGGCTAGTACACAAAGCAAAACTCTAAAGTTTATCAGCGGTGATATACCAATTAGTTCTATAACCTACTTCCACCTTTCTCTAACATAATTTCAAGAATTAGATGTCTGTATCTTCAAAAACTTCTAAAATCATAGGTAATAGATACTTACAGCACTATCAAATTCAATGCTTGTAATTCCAGCATTACTACCAGATAGGGAGCCTTTGAACTCACATTTGTCTGTATAAAAAGATAATATTCAGAAAAGATAGGAAGTTAAAGTCAATAAATGAGTTTGATGGGGCACTGAAAGACAATGGTAGCCAAATATATTGTCAAAATAAGAACCTTCCTGCACCTTCACAGAATAAAACAGCAAGACAAACAGAATGAAGAGACAAAATATAATGATAATCTCTAACAACCATGAACAGTCTGCAAGTATTTAAATGTTCTAAGACTTTTGAATCATTAATTCCCTCTACAAAGAAATAAGGTAGGATTTTATAAAATATATCAATTAAACTAGAGACTAGTTCAATTACTTCTCAGTAAAACTTTTTAATTCATACACATTAATCTTTGGGTTGGATGCCAAACACTACTTTGGTTAAGTGACTGTCAGAAGAAAGCAAAAAAGGCCCAGTTTGAAGTTTAGATTTAAAATTTCTCTGCATAGGGCTGATGTGGTGGCTCTGTGGTTATGGCACTTATCTGGCATAAGCAAGGAGGTAGGTTCAAACCCCAGCACCACTACACAATGAAGTGTCGGAGCAATGAAAGCCACATGAAAAACTGATTCTCTCTCACTATCCCTCTCTTAAGAAGAACAAAAAACTCTGCATGTACTCTGGCAACCCAATGAAGGGCCAATGCTTCCCGCCCCGCCAGACAGGGCCAAGAGCACTTTTCCTGAAGCCCTGCTTTCACCCTTCTCATCTTTTCAGAGGTATTTTCACTGCCCAGGCAATGAAACAAAAATATTTCTTGTACTATTTCTAATAAATTGCAAGAGCATAAGCAAAACAGACTAGTTGCTCAACTTTTATTTATTTACTTTTGTGGTACTAGGGATCAAATAGGGACTTGATGCATGCCAGGAAAGTGCTCTACCACTGAGCCCTGCTTCTATTTTATAAACCAAATCCCCTAAAATTTTTTTTCTTATGATAGTGCTTCATTGTACCTGACAGTTTCAGTCATTATCATCCACTCTACTATGATGTTTCAGGGCAAAACAAAAAATTTCCATGGACATCACAAGCTATAACAATCAGGATTTTTAAACTAAGTCATGTTCTAGCAAATCAATGGCTACAGCAGACAGGCACAGTGCTCACCAATAAATCTAATTAAAGGGATCAGACTGCTCTAGCTCCAACAAACATCGTAAGTGGCAATCCATATGCTTTTCAATTGCTCCACAGCACAGAAAAGACCAGTTCTAAGAATATGGGATTTTGGCTGGATTTGATGATAAGCGCCTGTACCACTAACAACCTGGGAGGCTGAGGCAAGAACATTGCAAGTTCAAGGCCAGCCTCAGCAACTTAGCAAGATCTGTCTCCAAATCAAAAGGGTTGGAGATGTAGGCCAATAGAAAGCACCCCTGGGTTCAATCCCCAGCACAAAAAAGGATTTCAAAAGTTCTACAACTTAGATTAGTTCTGACTCCACTACTCACCTGCAAAGGAGATAATTTTCTAACCATGTAAATCAACTACACAGATTATGTTGAATCTTTTGAGATTCACTGTCTTCATGTGTCCAAAAGGGTAAGAACTACCTTTCTAACCACATGGGGCTGCTGTGAGGACCACAGGAATTAATACAAAGGCACTTTGGAGCCCTTTATTGGAGACAAAGATAATGCATGTTTGGCAACTGTAGAAACCTGACGGAAGTGGTTCCAATCAAAATCTTCAGCCTTACTCCCCTCACATTCAGTTCAGTGACAATATGTGCATATTCAACTAATCTCAAAAATGTCAAAGTTGAGCTATCCCCATCTTCAGAATTCTAAGACATGCTTTCATCCACTCCCACCTGGCTCAACACATCTTTTCTAGGTACCACTCCACTTTTCCTTTTCCCAAGCTTAAATGTCCTTTTCTAGGTCACTGCCATTATTAAAAATGGATAAACCACGCTTTGATGTACGGCTTATTTATAGATTTATTTTCCTTCTAGATGTTCTGATTAATATGAGAAAAATTATGGAACATTCACTAATCCAATTACTATATTAATAATAACAGTACTTTCTAGTCACTGCTTGGAACTAAGAATTGAAAATAAGAACAAACATACACTCAGATATAAAGAGAAAATGAAATGGTAAAAATGCTTTGGTCAATGATCCGTTACACAAAAGTTGTGGGCCTGATAGCAAGATCAACCACCTTCCACCAACACAGCTCTTACCTCCAACTGCTTCCCACAACTTAACCCTACGGTCCATGCCTCCTGTGGCCAATAACCGGGAACCTGGACTGAACTGCACAGCATTCACTTCCCCATCATGTGCATCCTGTAAGACAAACACTGTGTTTTAGATTCAGTCAGTACTACCCAAGAGCCCAGAACATATACACACACTCAATGCCTGACTCAAGGCAAAACATATCCTTAAAGAGGTAGGTCCAACCACAATCTAAAGTAGACTGCTAGCCCAAGGTCTTCTAAGGCTCTAGTAGCATTTTGTTCTTAAAAGTTACAGCTGTATTTATTTAAATGCATTGCAATCTCAAAAAGCAGAATCATAGACAAGCCACCTAAAGTTTGTCTTAGCATTAATCTTATATCTTCTAAGAATGTGACATTTCGACTCTAGGCTTAAAAATCAGCCTAGAGTCAAAAAAGCCTATTTCAGCAGAGATATTACATCTACTCCAATTATTAACTAATATTAAATACTAGATATATGAATAATGTGTATGTAGCACATAACCTCTCATAACAAAAAAAGCTTTCTTTTTATTATTATTTTATGAGGTACTGAGGATTGAACCCAGGACCTCAGACATGCTAGGCAAGTGCTCTAACACTGGGTGAACATTTCCACCAGTGACCCCCAGTCCAATCTTATTTTCAGTTCTGTCTCACCCTTCTCAGTAACTAGAATTACAGGTACACATCAATGCACCTGGCTAAGAAAGCTTTCCTGATAGGTCCTACTATAAGCAGATACTGGTCCTTTTGCTAGATATCCATCAATGTTATAATAGGATTCTACAAAATTCTTTTTGAAATATGACACTAGCATGTATGACCTTTGCAAAGTTTCTTAAGTTTTTGAAGCCTCATTTTGTTCATCTGCAAAAAAGGTTTCTACAACCCAAGATTGTACCTGAAAATAAGTAGGCCATTAATGCAAGTATCACCTGTTATTTGGGGAGAATTTAGAATTCCTTAGGGAAATGTAAGACAGGTATAAACAGAAACCTAAGCTTAAAAGATGATATATATGGAGGCTGGAGCAGTGGCTCAGTGGTTACGGTGCTTGCCTGGCATGTACAAGGACACAGGTTTGAACCCCAGCACTACGTACACTATGAAGTGACTGAACAACAAACGCCACATAAAAAACTAAATAAAACCACATAAATAAAATTCTCTTTCTCTTGCTGTCTTAAAAAAAGAAAAAGACGTGTATGTTCAGGATAAGAAGGGATTGGACAAAAAGCACCCCGCCGTAGAAGGGGAAGAACAGGCACCACTACGATGCAAGCTCTTAATTGAACAGGGGACACAGAAGTTCTTCTGGACGAAGTATGTCATCTGTGATTTGCTGCAAGCCCAGCAAAGTGTGGGCAGAGAGCCACCCCGGAGACCACCTCCACTCACTGCCTGGGAAGCAACCAGCACTTTGATTTGGTTTCTCACGTTCCCTTACGACCCACTGCTGAAAATCTTCCAGGCTTTTTACCTCCATGCAATTTTCCTTTAAAAAAATTTTTTTTCAGGGTTTGAGGGGTGGCGCAGGGTTGCAGCATTTGCCTGGCATGAGTGAGGACCCAGGTTCAAACCCCAATATCACATACACACTCTTTCTCTCTCACTGTGCCTCTCTTTTAGGAAAGAAAAAAAAATTCCCCCAAGGTCTCAGATTGAAAACTTGAGATCATGCACCATCACACCCTGCTTGCCACTCATCAAGCTCCTGAGTAACAGGTTCTGTTGGACACCAGTCAGCTGTGAATCGTTCACTCTCTGAAATACATGCGGACAAAATCCCTAATTATCAGCTGCTCCACTGTCCCATACACATGACTTAATATGCTGGGAAAAAGCATGGGCAGCTGGGAGCTGAGGGCAAGGAAGGGACTGTGACCTTCAGTGCAATCAGACCTTTTACCAATCATCATCGACCACTGTGAGGTGTCAGCCCATTAGGGAATCACAGGAGCTGGGCAGGAAAGAGCCCTCCCCAGTCCAGCTCCTCCTCCAATATGGGCTGCTCAAAAGCAAAAGCAGCTCATCACCAGGCAGCCCATGTGTGGAATACCTCCTGATGCCAAGAGCTGAAAGCAGCCTCCTCCGGCCATGCATGCCCATGTTGTCAGGCTGGTACCAGCATCAACCCAGCTCTAGGCTCTGCTCTCCATGCCCTCCCTCCCCAGTGCTTTCAGTCCCGCCAGGTACTGGATGTTCCCAGACTGCTTCAATTACATTGGCGGAGTCAAGATTATCTGAGAGTATCAGGACCCAGCTCTCAACTCCAGATGGCAGTCCTGGTGTCACCACGGCTCATGCCCAGGACTGTGACCTGCTTCCAATCACAGGCTCTTAGTGGTGGGAAGTGGTACGGACGAGGGTTTAATTTAAGAAACTAAGAGCTTCCCTGCTAGACTTCCAAAACAGACCACTGGCTAGAATCTCACTCTAAATCGCAGCTCTCTGGCAACTATGGTTGTGTGAATTCTTTTGATTTCTCACCATCCCTAATTAGTTTTCCCTTGCCCCATCCCTCATGTTACCAAATGCTGTCTCACAGCCAGTGTGGTATTACAGACAAAGGCTGTGATTAATGCTCTGTTCTGAAGTTAAGCAAAACATACTAATCCCTCACAGAGGACTGAGCCAGCAGGTGTAAAAGCTTGGTAAGTGAATGATGGAAAGCTCAGCTGCAGCTATGGAAAGGACCCTACTACCCCACACCAAGCTCAGAGAGGTATGGGGACAAAGCATACTTACAAAGACACATAAGGCAGTAGTTGGTACCCTCACATCTTTACCAGAACCAGGATGAGTATCCACATTATCCTGGGGAACTGGGAAGGAAGAGACAGAGCGTCTCCTAAAGAACAACACAAAGGCAAATATTAGACAGAACTGCATAGGATCACTGCTCAGCCTGCCAAAACTTAAAGGTGACCTTGCTGAGGCAGACTGCCTCTGTCAACAGTGTTTTCCTTCTAGACCCTTCAAACCACAGGAAGCATCCTCACTCGGGTGACAACAGGAAAGAGTGCCAATACGTACCTTATTCTCCTGCTTTCTAACTTAAGGGCTCCAAAACTCCACATGGAAAAGCAATCCTGTAAGATCACTTACCCTGTCAGGTAACTGCCAGGGAACTTTTCTCACCTTAACATAACAACTAGCTCTTGGGTGCTTCTGCAGCACTATCTGAAGATGATTTCTATGCCTAGTTACAATTGTCCTATGCACACCGAGGTCAAGGTGGAGTCAAATGCATGCCAAAAGAAAGAGGCAAGAGCGCGATGAGTGTACAAGGAGCTCCACTTGACCACCCAGAATGGGACCTCCAGCATTCATTCCTGGGAGCATGCAAAGCACCCTGGTTAGCACGTGGACATCTGATGATTGCGGGCAGTGCAGCGCGATCAGCGTGACCATCAGTGACCCACACTCACATGCTGGGCTAAGAGGGTATTATTTTCACCTGGCAGCATCAGAAGAATGATGTCCCAAAAGGGGAGAGTCGGACAGACTAAAGGAAAAGGCCAGAAATCAGCACAAAGCAAGATTAGGAGAAAGGAAATTGAAAAAGGGAAGAAGCTACATGAATGGCCAAAATTAAGGCATCTGAATTCTCTGCACCACTGAAATGCGGGTGTACAATAAATAATATGTACAAATGCTTAGGTACATTTACACACATTTTAAAAAGGAAAGGTGAAGGTCTTCTAACCTACCCAAAGATATTAGTGATAGAATCCAGAAGGCCTCCAGCAGGCTGCGAGAGTCGCTTACTAAAGAGGAGGGGAGGATAGTTTTAAACCTTAGAAACATTTCGCCCAAATAATCAATCAAAACAGCCCATAAACAGATACCATGGAGCATTTTTCCCACTTAGTTCCCAAAAATCCAGCCAAGAGAAATTCACAGTATTTGAACCACCAGGAAATAATGGGAAGGCAGAAGGGAAAACCCAGCCTAGCAATTTTAAAAGAAACAAGGTTCCCTAGCAGTGAACTATTTGCCTGGAAATAAAACCCTAGACAAAGAATTTAATCTAACCGACCTACCAATTTCAGGATATTAATGACCAGTTCCCACTCTTTCAGTCTTGCTTTAGCAAATAGAAAAACCCCTGAGCCCTGGGATCTGAACATGCGTTCTTCTTAATAAGGTTTAACTGGCCACCTTTTAGGAAAACACTACTAGTTGGCTATGTTTAGAAATGGAAGCCCACCTGTGCTGCTTCTCTCCCATCCCCATTAGGTGAGGTGAACGAGACAGACTGGATTTCTCCACGGTGGGTGTATACGATGCTACCATGCTACCATCCCAGCATCGTATGTGGGAGGTGTGGGCACATATATGTTCTTGCCATGTCCACCAATGTGCTATCAATCTGCTGCTTGAGCTGTCCTGTCCCCAGTCCATCCATCTACTCACGTGGCTGCTCTGCTGACAGCTCGTACAGGCGAGGTCTCCTCTGTGTGCTCTGAGGTCTCATCCACAATGACTTCAATGTCATCATCCCTGGAAAGAAGAGCAAGAGATGCATTCTGATAAATGGGCTTTGTAAAGATCAGCTCTGCAAAGGTCAGTATCATCTTTCTAGTCACAACCTATGAGACTTGGCTATGAGAACGATGGTGAAAGGTTCTCTGGTAAAAGGGAAAATGCTGGCACTGGAGATAAACATGAGAAACACTTCACCTGTTCACATCCAGAACGTCAGCTGAGCATAACTCCCAAAAGCAAAACCTAATCACTTTTCATATTTGACTCTGGACATCTCATGCTGTTTAAGCACTCGGTGCTTCTGACATTTGGAAAGCCAGTCACACTGAGTGATATCATCTGTCATTGGAACATGCTCCTTTTGTTGTTTACCCACTGGATGCAAAGCACCTCTAGAATTTCCCTTCTTCCACATTTTTGTAGAATGCAGGCCATGTATTTCCTATCCAGGGGAAAGCAATTATCATTTTGGTTTTAATGACTTCCTACTGAGCTGTAATCTTCATGGAGAAGTAAAATAATAAAATGTAACAGGCCACGATTTCATCACCTACTGCAGACAGTCTTGAGAACTTGAAAGCAAGAATTTTCCTGTTTTATGATTATCTGAATTACGTGAATATATACTAAGAACTTATTACCAAGCAAGTTAAACCATGTCAAAGTAAATTTGTCTTCCTTTATTTATCCTGGCATTATGCGTAATTGCTCCACATTCTTGGCCAGGATATGCAAGAGACTAATGAGAACAAGGATGTGCTTGATTTCCTTCTTGGCTTTCACCGACTGAGGTTTGTGAGAGTCACCTGTGCTTACACGAGGACAAGAGAACCACACAGAAGGCAAGAGGGGGAAATCCAAACTGAGCTCTGTTTAAGACAGAATTTGATGTTCCTAAGTTTCCTAGATGTTTGCAAAGGCTCGGGACCATAAATATCAAGCCAACTAGTCATGAAAAAGAAGTTATGACACAGAAATTCCTCTCTTGAGGAAGCAGAGATGAAGAAAACCTCTAGCCAGAGCCCCCAGGTTGGCATCCTTGTGCAGTCCCTCTCTGCATGACCTGGGGGATGCATGTCAGCCAGTCACATGATCACACTGGAAAACAGGAGGAAGATAAATGATGTTTTTATAAGTGACCCAAACCCCATTTCCAGGTAAAGTATTTGTAGCTTTGGAAAAATACATCTGAGAGGACAGGAAATATATATTCTACATATAAAGCAACGGTTTTATTATGAGAATCTTATAAATCAAGACTTTTTGGTGGTTGACACAATTGAAACTACTCCTCAATTGACAAGGGAAGCAACCAACTTAAAAAAAAAAAATAGTGGAGCACAATTCTGACACTAAATTCCAAAAACACACTTCAACAGGAAAAACAAAAACAAAAAACCCAACCTGAACTACAGCAAAGGGAATTTTGTTATTAAAACATCCACACTCTCAGGGCTTGCTTGGGTTTGTAGCTCACTGGTAGAGGGTCTGCCTAGCATTTGTGAGGTGCTGGGTTCAATCCTTAGCAGCACATAAAAATAAAGGTATTCTGTTCACTTACAACTGAAAAATAAACAAATAAATACATAAAGCTTCAAATCCCAGTGAGGTCCCACCCATTCCCCAACTCATAGGCAGATGAGAAAAAGCTCTTGAGCAGACTCAATTCTTTATATGCCCAGAGATCTGACTGAAATTTCAAAGGCTTCACAACTTAAAAATCACAAACCAAAATGGGAGCAACAGAACAAAACCCCAGCCCAGGTCTCATGATGACAGGCCATTAGAGGCCAACAGGTGTTCACAGAAAATGACAAGGCCTCCCAGGCATAGGAAGCTAGAAGTATAAACAGGAACTACTTTTTGGAAGGTAATGTATGTAGCAATATGCTCTAAAACAGTTGGGACCCTACAAATTTTACTTTAAAAAAAAAAAAAGACTATCCCAAGTAAGTAATCAGAATATGACCAAAGACCATATTCAATACCTTATTAATAAGCGAGGAATCCAAAGCCACCAAAATACACCAAATACAAATACACCAAAATGATCAAATGGATGTTACTTTCTGGGCGGTGGTAGAATCATATTTTTACTTTTTGCCTTCAGTTTTCTTTTCAAATATCTGTAAAGTGATTTTATAGAAACAAAAACATTCTAAAACATTTTATTTATTTTTTTAAAGAGGGGCAGGGGCCTGGAGTGGTGGCTCAGTGGTTGAAGCACTTGCCTGGCATGTGCAAGGTCATAGGTTCAAACCCCAGCACCATGTGCACAACAAAGTGTTGGAGCAATGAAAGCCACATGAAAAGCTAAATAAAGTTGATTCTCTCTCTCTCTAAAACAACGTTAAGGGACAAATGATGAAGCACTTCAGCTCCGATTGCCGTATCTCTACTTACTGTTCAGCTGGCAGTGGCTCCTTTGCTGCTTCTGCAAGCTCTTTCTGCAGCCGGGCCTGCCGTCTCCTGTTGAAAGAGCTCACATTCATGTCTGCTTGGGGAACACGGACGCTTCACTCTCAATAAGTTACTAGTTCTGACAGCACATCTGAACATTCAGTGCACATAAAAACAGCTACCCAAAGTCCAAAACTCACACTCGCCATTATAAAGGGTTTCAGGGCCTGGAGCAGTTGCTCAGGGGTTACAGCGCTTGTCTGGCATGCTTGAGGACGCAGGATTGAATCCCAGCACTACTTACACAACAAAGTGTCAGAGCAATGAAAGCCACATGAAAAACTAAATAAAACTGATTCTCTCTCACTGCCCCCACCTTTTTTAAAGAGATAGGGGGAGAGAGAGAGAAAGAGAATCAATTTTAATTTTTCATTTGGCCTTCATGTTTTGGCAATTCACTGAGTACATAGCGCTGGGGTTTGAACTCGCGTCCCTGCACATGCGAGGCAAGTGCCGAAACCACCGCTCCAGTCCGATCTCCCGATCTCTTTAAAAGAAAAAAAAAAAAAGGTTTCAGAGGAAAGTCTGGAGGACAGCTCATGTTACTAGAGAAAGTAGGTGAACTAGCTAGAAAGGTCCTTACCTCCTGGGGCCAGAGCCTCTCAGGACAGACGACACAACCAAGGGCTAGTCACGGCCACAACCTATGCAGCCGTCTTAGTACTATATTAAGACACCCACAGCATGGACAATAATAGTAAAGATTTACTTAGGACTCACTTGTAATTGGCACGGTTTAATCATCTTATGGATGAATTAATTCTTCCAATTACCTTTTGAGGTAAGTACAGTTGTGCCCCAGGATCTGTGGTGGGCTGGCTCCAGGAAACCCCCCCAACAAATACAACAATCCAGAGATGCTGAAGCCCCTCATGCCAAATGGCACAGTTCACGCAGAGAACACAAGCACATCGTCCAGGGTACTGTAAGTCAACTCTAGAGGACTCGTGATACCTAACACAACATAAATGCTATCACACAGCTGTTACACTCTTAGAGACATAAAGCTGGGAATAAGTCTTAATGCGCTCAGTATGAACTCACATTTTTTTCCTGAATATATTCAATCCGTGAATGTTGAGCCTGAGGGCTGATTCTACCGTACAGATGAGGAAAGTGAGATGTGATGAAAATTGACTGTCAAAGTGTATAAAACTTACTAAGGCTGGCCCCAAAAACCTTGGCCATGGCAAACGGAATGTGAAACAGTTTCATCCACCCTTCCCAAGTCCTAAATGCAGGAACTCTTTAATTTTTTGGTACTGGGATTGAATACTGCAGTGCGTAACCACCGAGCCACATCCCCAGCCCTTTTTTATATTTTATTTTGAGACAGGGTCTCACCAAGTGACTTAGGGCCTTGTTAAATTGCTGAGGCTGGTTCTGAACTTTCGATCCTACTGCCTCACCTTCCCACAGCACTGGGATTACAGACATGTGCCACTGCACCCGAATAGGAACTCTTTTTAACCTTGGCAGCCTCATTCTCCCTTGGCAATTCCACATGTATGTGAATGCCCCCAATCTGGAACTCTACCCACTTTTCAGTGTCAATCAATAATTGCTGGAATTTTTTTTCAGGCCTCTCCCATACAGCCAATTCTCAAATGAGGAAGTCCTGCCTGTGGCCTATCAGATTCTCAGGATGAAATGAAGGCATAGCTTGAAAAAGTGCATTAGAATGTATATTTCATTAGAGGATGAAAATTAAGTCTCATATGAAAAATCACAAAATCTACAACTTACTAAAATGTTCTTAGCTGAGAGCTAAGAACTACCTTTGAACCAGGCGCAGAGGCACACACCTGTAAACCCAGTAACTCAGGAGGCGGAGGCAGGGAAATTTTGAGTTCAAAGCCAGCTTCAGCAACTTAGCAAGATACTATCTCTAAACAAAAAACAAAAAACTAACAGGGAAGAGCAAATAGCACCTGCAGCCAGGCCTCCATCAGCGGAGCTCAAATGACAGGTATTTCCGACAGCCAGACAGCCGCTGGGTACATGGTAAAGCGTTAGCAGCGGCTGAGCCACCATGGAGGCACAGTCCACTAGGAGAGGCAGAACATGAGGGAGGTTCCACCTTGCTCCCACCACAGCTCAGGCAACGAAGGCTGCTGGAAGCAGGGATGTAGACAGGGGGAGCAGCACCACTGGGGGCCAGTTTCCAGAGGATTCTGACTCCCCAGGCCACACACCTGCAGTCTTACGACAACACTCCAGGGTATAATCCCTGGTAGTTATTTCAAGGGGAGGAAGAAGGATCATGGGCAGATACATCACTCATCTCATTAAGTTTGCTTCTCCCTCCCTGCAATGCTCAGGGGCTCAATGTGCACCCACCCACCTTTCCCTCCAACAGCTTTTCAGCTACAGTGAACACCTGGCAGCATCCTGTTAACCCTGCCATCTTCTGCACCCTCACATTGCCTGAGAACACCACACCTTAAGCCCAACTATCTTACTTATGGTAAATGTTGAGTCAGAAGTGATACAAAAAGGACACCTCATTTTTTTCTTAGAAACTTCACAAAGAAAACAATTATAAAATGAGAAAATAAAAATCATCATCACCAAAAGTAAACACCACTAACAGTATAATTCCTT